>LS056727.1:0-11831 GCA_900241095.1 Acartia tonsa
TTAAAAAGTAAAAAAATCAACATGTTTAAAATGGACGTACGGACATTTTGGTAATGATTATAGAGTTGCTACGCTTTCTAAATCGTACCTAACTGCTAAAGGAATCACCATGCAAAATTTGAAATCGATAGGACAATTCTAACATTAACTAACTAACTAAATTAACGAAAAAAGCTATCCGTTACGGACGGACGGACGTACGGAGTGACCGACCCTAATTATAGAAAAGCTTCGCTTTAAAAAAAAAAATAATATATTTATCATCCTAATATATCCCTGGGCTCACAGAAGAATTGCAAATCATCTGTATATGTTTCAAATCCATCCAATAAGTCATTAAATTTCAATTCAGCTACCATTTCGCGTTTCTGGCCTTATTGTAAGCCAAATGCGCGGCTGTAGACCCTTGATTTAAATTAAAAATTTAGTACGAGATTGAAACTGTAACCCTATCTCGTTTGTAAAAATATTTTTCAAGAAAAAATTATTGAGTAAAATCAATTAACACTTTTATTGCCTAAATGCATGCAATTTCTCACAAACAATTGCAATTATTTGTGCAAATTTATGGGATTTTTAAAAGAGGATGTATATTTGTATATGTCATATAATTTTAGTAAACAAAGCTACTTTATAACTAACTGAATATTTTTAAAAAGATTTAGAGAATTTATTAAACAATTTATTAATTTTCTGGGAAGAGTTGTATGTATAACCTTTTGGGTGATTTTAAAGTCCCTAGATGCCAAGAAGGCCAAAGCTTATTATAACTTTACAAAATTAATCGCTATATGTCCATTTTTACATTTCATTTTTATCACCTAATAATAATTTCTTTTAATTTCATCTGAGATTGACTTATAGCACTGTCCACTATTTTTGCTTTTAATTTTCAATAAGATATGTAAAAAAATTGTATTAAAAGTTATTATGATAGTAGACATGTACAGTACACACCTCACCTGTCATTTGTTGCGTATTAGAATTTAATTTTTGCTAAAATTTGCTTTACTCCACTAAAACTATTGTAGACTATCAAAAAAGGCCATATTTATTGATTCATAAAAACCATTAAAAACTTTTCTTGGCAAAAGATAAAAGGGTTAAAGGCCTAGTTTAAAATTTGAACAGGTCTACTCAAGATCTCAACTATAATTAATATTTACAGTTCACGCAAAAACTTTAGACCTTTAATTTTAACCTTCTCATCAAGATAAGTAAGTAATTTTCATAGAACAAAATTACCTTGAAAATTTCTTGTGGCTAGTTTTTTTCGAATTCCTTTTAATTTTTATTTATATCACCTTCCCCTCTCATTCCACCAACCAAAACTAAATTTTTATTGACGCTGAAGTTTAAAAAAAACCTATGTAGTGAATTAATAAGGTGGAAATATAAAACATACAAGGATGACAGCATCTATACGCAGCCAAGCACAAAAACACCATGAATGGACAATCGGACAAAATGAGTTATGTTGTAAATATTCAGGTTCCTTAAAAAAGAAAAAGATAGAGTTCTATGATAAAATATGAAAATCCTAAAACATTCTTAAATACATAAATTTTAGCATGACTGAGAGACCAAGTAAGTTGTATACTGAATGCTTTATAAGATTGAGATTCTTCACAAAAAATAGCAGCCGAGAAAATTACATTCTTTCATAGCGTTCTGGACGAATGGATGGACAGACAAAGATAGAATAGCTTCACTACAACTCATTGGAGAGGAAGGGTTAGGTTGGTTGATGTACTACTTCAGTTTTACTGGAAAATGCTAAATTGGTTTAATGTTAAAAGCTAATTTTAAATTCTTAAAAATGCAGAGAAATTTACATTATCATTAACCTTTGTATGCAATTTTTAGCAAATAATTAGAAACTGGAAATTTAGTTATATTTCTTTTTTTTGCCGTTAAAAAAGATATTCACAGTAAAAAGAAAAATATACAATAATGCAATTTTTTGATCAACATTCTTAAGGAGTAAAAAAAAAAAAATTTCAATAGTTTTTATAGAATTGGAAGTATAATATAAAATATTTTTATTGATTTTCTTTGGATTTGCTTTAATGGCATTGATTTTAAGTAGTCTAATATTAGACACTAGTAACTAAAGAATTCATCTGCATATAATGTTACAGTAAAAACTTACAAAATTAAAAGTGTAGCCTCTATAAATCCGATTATCTTATTTATTTGATCGAACTTATTTATTTGATTTTTATAGAACCTCTATTGGTTCCCATAATAATTAATATTATTAGCAGACAAACTAACAAAGGACACATAAAAAGTATTTCTACCAATAACATTTGAATTATGACCAAAACTCTTCCTAAAATTGCCCTAGAGGTTAAAGGCGAAACCACTGATGACTTGTGAGTGTATAGTAAATGGTTTCTTGTTGGTTTTAAGACAACAATAGCTGGTAAATATTTATTATGTCACGTACTTCCCTTTTACTAACTTAAAAAAAGGTATTTTTTAAAAGATGCTCTTTCAATTTCATTTTTTATCAAACATGATAACACGACAATGGGTGAAGAATATAAAAGGTTATTTTGACAGAGGAAAAAATTGTCGCCAATTTAGCTTGCTTAAATGTATCTGCTTATTGGTCAGTTAGTTTATAATGTAGGAGGGAAAGAAAGGGGGAAACATAAAAATATGATGTAAGATACAAATAATAGTTATTTCTCGCATCGTATTATAAACAGCTCTCCTCGGATATAAAATGTATGAATGTACATTTTTATATTCGTAGAAATCTGGATATGATACGATGCTAGACATGATATTTTCGTATGGATGAGAAGCGGTTCTAATCCACGGATATTAATCGGTTTCGAATGAATGTGAGAATAATAATTATCCATTAACACAACCATCTAATTAAAGTTTAAAAGTAAAAAGTAATTTTTTGTGAGTGGTTGCTATTGTACAATTGGACTATTTATCTTGGGAGGGTTAATCCAACATTTCTAAAAATAAATAAAACTCTTCCCCATATGAGGCTTCACTGTTCAGATGAAACTTACAAATTAAATGATATACTAAATATTAACATATACAATTATCTGTACAAGTGTCCTTTTAAAACTCATAAAATCAATAACGATGTATTGTAATGACTTGACAAAATAGATTTCGCAATATTTTCTTAGAAAATTGCAATGCAAATTTAGGAGTATATTGTAAACGCATTCAATAGCAATAAAAATCAAGAAAGCAATTTAGATATCAAAAAACGAACCTCCAATTTCACTGTTAAGTTTAAATTTGTTTGTGGTGTTATAGTTATAAACCTTGACTGAACATATAAGAAGCTTCATGGAGAACCTAATCGGTTTGCGTGATCCTTTGCTACAGACAAACACACGCATACAGACAGACGGACATCCTGTTACTTTTATATTTGTCGTATTGTTTTCCGTATTTGGTTATTTCTTTAAGAGTTATGACCAAAGGCGTTCTTGTTCATTTTTAAATATCCCATTGTCCCATTCAACCATAAAATAGCACAGTAGGATGATTTAATTTGTTTTAATATTTCACAGAGTATGCTATTCAGTAATTCAAATCTGTAAATTTTTTCGGACATCAAATTTGTTGACATTCATTTGCCTCGTAATTCTATTTTATGTTCATAACGCAACACATAATATTAAGACAATATAATCATGCAATATAAAGCTAACAGGATGTATATCGTATGTCTCTGTTTGTGTAGTTAAGGATTTCGTTAAACACTGGACCGATATGGTGCTGTTTTACAACTTCTTATAGGTCCAGGAAGTATGATAACTTTTTTGGGCGGTGGGGGAGGGTTATCTCCTCCCTCCTAAATGAAATCAATCTTAGAATAAAAATGATCCCCAATAGCAAGATTCTAAGATTTATCCAACTAAACATCAAGTGGGGTGATTCTAGAAATTGTTTACCTGGGGTTGAACATCATTTATCGGTGCAGGGGCATGATTCTCAGATTTATCTAACTAAACATCAACTGGGGGTGATTCTAGAAATTGTTTACCTGGGGCTGCACATCATTTATGGTTGCAGGGGCATGATTCTCAGATTTATCTAACTAATCATCAGCTGGGATGAATCTAGAAATTGTTTACCTGGGGTTGCACATCATTTATAGTTGCTGGGGCATGATTCTCAGATTTATCTAACCAAACATCAAACTGCTTGTGACGTGATGGGCCGGGCATATCTAAAATATATTATTCTATGTACTAAAGTCTTCATATCTAGCATCTATATCAAAGCAATGAATATATAAATCATATTTTTGATTTGTTACTTTTTTTAATTATGTATTTTAATTTCAATATTTGACATTAAATATTACAGTTTATATAACTGTTAAAAATTGATATTTAAATAAGATTAACAAGGATGATAGCATTCATTAAAGCGAAACTCAACAAGTCCAACATAGAAAAATGCCTACAGATTTAATAAGATTATCAGAAAAGTTCATATATTGTAAAATTGCATAAATTAAAAGATTAATATTAAAAAAACATAAACGTAAATATACGATTGATTTATAAGGGCCCTTTACGGACGTACACTATGATAATAGAAAAGTTTTGCTTTAGAAGAATTAATATCAAATTTGTTATAAAATATGAATTGTGTCAAAAAATTAATTAAAAGTGTTACACTAATTTTATTGTCTTAATTTGATAAATGTTAATTAATATTTGGTTAAAATATATACGTCAATTGTTCTAGTCCATTTTAACTTTTTTTTTAAATTTTATAATAACAATAAAGACTGTCAAAGGTATGATTTAACTTATGTGTATATTTTCAAATTTATTTTTTCAATTGGGTAATGACCCCTAAGTAAAACTTGAATCCTAATGAGAATATCCCATTGTAATATAAAGTAATACTGTTTTTTTTGTGTTAAAATTTCGCTTTCCTCTTAAAAAATTGAGTTATCTAATCTATTTTAGGTAAGCTTCACATAAGACGTGGTTTTGTAATCTGATATTTTAATTTTAAATATAGATTTTTTTCTGCATCATCCATACCCTTCAAATACAATCCCTTTTAAATACTAGGGGAGCAATCGCTTGTATTATAAAGATCAAAATTAATCTTTCTTCTTTTTTAATTATACACCTGATACAACCCCCTAAAACACCCAAGGGTGGTGTCAAGGTAAAAAATGTTTTTTTTCTTACTTTTAATAGTGTTGATTGTGTAGAAGGTGAACATTGAAGGGGGTATGATCCCCCTAACTTTCAATTTACACCCCTCTTGTGGTCAATAAAACAGCCTTCTAAAGAACACACTCCCTAGATTTTGGTTTCATTGTTGTGTCAAATTTTAGGGTTTACCTCCCTCGCAAAATCCTCTGCATGCCCTAATCCACGATAAACATAAATTTATGTAATTCTGACCAAAATCTTCATATGACCTTAGTTTGGTCACTTAGTCAACATTTTAATCTTAAATTAAACCACATTTTCAATTTTTCATTTTTCAGGAATATACGATTAATGGAAACAAAAATATTGTTGGGTCAATCAAAATACATAGAAAAAATACATAGATCCATATGAATTATATTATAACACAGCTACTCTATAACTAAGGATAGTACTTACTTTTTTTTAGCGCAATCTAAAAAAAGTAGACAGAGTATTTTTTTATGTTTAAGTGATTCCTTTATTCCTGATGATTTAAGAACAATAAATATACATGAATTCCCATTGAATGTTGTCAATTGAACCACAGAAAAAAATAGCAAGGAAAATAAATTCCCAAAGCATTGTAGCTGTTTAAAGTAAAAAAATAAAAAAAAGGGCTAACCCTTGAGGGGAGCCATAAACAAAACTGCGATGCACAAACTCTGCAGAGTTATATTGTAGCAAAAACCTATTGTAGCCTCACCCATTATTTTCAATTTAGTTTAAAATGAAAGGGGGGAAAATAAAAATGAAAATTTAGTGTGCTCGACAAGGCACTTTGAGAGGATATCAAGTGAGTTTATTTTCTCGACATTATAAGGATTATAATATTTCATGTGAGTAAATTTAGTAAATGTTGTACAAATAATGTACAATATAATTATATAGTAGCTGCGCTAATATGAACGACATATGACTTTTTTCATAGAAATTAATGCATATTTAATTGTTCATATAACATTCAATTTCAATTGTTTTATTTTTTAAAATCACAGATATTCTATGAGTAAGTTTTTCCGTGAGTACATAAACAAGAAACATCTTCATTAAATCTTTTTATATTAAATTGCATTCTGTAATTTTTACTATAGAAAGTTATAGAAATTGACTTTTATTATTTTTTTTTTTATTGTATTATCATCCGATAACTTTTGCATCCTGTCTCAAGGCAACAAATGTCTATTAATGGGGTTTTTATTTCAATAAAAAATTATCTTACTATGTAAACAATATATCGCTATGTAAGTATTCTGATCTTATCTTTGTATTTAAATATGCTGACTGAAATAAATATCTAATGTTTTTAAGTAGCTCTGCTACCCGAAAGGATAGTTCAAATTTTACCTAAATCCATTTCTTCTGCGTATGCCATTCCATCAGGCAACATTATACTGATCCTAGAAAAAAATAAGATTTCGTAGACCGGTAACTTTTTCACGCAGCTTATGGCATATAGAATACAACTATTTTGCGTTCAACCTTCGATGTTATTGATTAATCAAAGAACCAATATTGATCCATTACAGAAAATAAATCCATGGCTGGCAGAAAAATTTTTAAAAATCTTTTGATTTTACTGCCCATCAAGCATTATAGCTCATTATTTAAATCTTCACAAAACAGGCGTCTATCTTGAATATTAGCCGAGACATTCACGTACCCCCCATACCGTTTCTAACGGACCAACTGACATTTCAAATTGAAGAGTAGATTCGTTAATTAAAACATTATTTTACCTTCTCAAATATTCTTCCTCTGATTCCATTGGTAACATTTCTGGTATCCTAAACAAGAGATTCAAATAAAATTTGTTCGATTGTTACTGCGCTCTTAGTGGAGATAAATATCCTCGTTTTCAAATTATAGATCATTTTTGTATTACTCCTTATTGTCAAAGTAATCAAACTTTTTGTTTCTGCATACTATGAAACTAAATTAAATAATTTAGTTTGAAAGAAATATTATTTATTTGGGGAGTGGAGGTCATTTTTCTAAAGACAATTTCTCTTGGAAGGGCGGTGATACCCTTCTCGAAAATATTTATAAACCTTCCCAGGACCTATAAAAAGCTACATTGTAAAGAAGAACTATATCTTTTCAGCACACACAATGACAGACAAACATCTTACTTTTATATAAGTATTTGACAATTCATTTTTGAATTTAGTATCATAATTCTATTGTAAAAAACATATTGTATTTAATAACTTTAACAAGGATGATAACATCCATGAGTAGCGAAGTTAAAAAATTATTTCTAGACATAGAAAAAATAATCTATTGAGTATGTTAAAATGACATAAATGGAATAAATCACGAAACCTTTTAAAAATGTATAATGTCTTTTGAAGCAACAAGCATTAAGAGGAAAAACGTAAAATCTAGGAATCAATACAGCACCCCAACCAATAGCAAGTCTTTATTAAACTTTGTGAAAATATGTAGAATACTGACTTAATTAATCCCTATAAATTCCAGCTGTTTATCTTGAACAGGAGTCGAAAAAATCACGAAAACCTGAAAAACTAGGAATCGATCTAGCACCCCAACCAATTATCATAACTTAAAAAACTTTATAGAAATGTGTAGAATGTTGACTTAATTAATCCCTAAAAATTCCAGTCGTTTATCTTAAACAGGAGTTGAGATAATCATGAAAACTTGAAAAACTAGGAATCGATCTAGCACCCCTGCACATAACAAACAGATGGACAAAACAATGTATAGATTAGATGCGCATATGTCATAGGAATCTTCACTAAAAATAAAATCTTAATGAAATTTAGTAAAAATATGTAAGATCCAAATTTACTCAATCCTTGAAAATTTCAGTCGTATGTCTTGAAAAGGAGTCAAGAAAATTGCGAAAACAAAAAAATCTAGGAATCGATCTAGCACCCTAATTAACAAACAGATGGGCAAAACAATGTATAGATTAGATGCGCAGATGTCACAGGAATCTTCACTAAAAAATTCAGCTGTCAATCACGTTTCCCCCACTTTTTCTCTAACAGACGGACGGACATTTCGAATTATAGAGTAGCCTTGCTACTAAAAAGATGTCTAAACAAACTCTCTGTATCAAAATGGTATCCTGAAGCGTTTTAATAATAAATCATTTTAATATGCCAACTTGGCTTTTCATTATCTTAGTTTATTTGGAAGATTTAGATTAGCTCATCAATTTTATATCAGGGATGTTAAGGGACAAGACGATGAATAGTTGTATATCCCAAATCAGGATGTAAATTAGCCCTTTTGTAGAATTAAATCATTGGTTGATAAATTTGAACCCTGTTTGTTTAAACCCACCAATCAAGATTCAATAGGACTAACCAAGAATTTTAAGCAACAAACAACGACTTATTTATGAAGCAGTATGATTTACTTTACAGTACACTGTCCCTTACCTCCCTGAAAGATACACTTTCTTCCAACTAAGAGAAACCGTAAATATTAGAAAAATATATCGTAGCAACTATAAATCATTTTTCGTATTTATTCGAATCCGGTGGATAGGAACCGGTTCTCATCCATACGAAAAAACTATGTCTAGCATCGTATTATATCCAGCTTTCTACGAATATAAAAATGTACAATTATAAGATTAAAACCAGTTTTTTGAGTCCCGAGGTGCCGAAGGCACGGGCTAAAAAACATTCTATATCCGCGGAAAGCTGTTTATAATACGATGCGAGAAATAACTATTATTAAATATTTTAGGTAAGGCTTGCTATTATATGAGTGTCTGTTACGCGCGTAAAAGCGCTAATTTATCGATGCAAATGCAATGCATTAATGAAAAGCAGTTTAAATAGATGTATATATTTGTTCTATTTACATTTATGACAAGGGTACAGCAGCCGCATTCAGCAGCGTGGCATATATTAGGCACCTATAACCAAAGTTTATAGCCGCAGGACTTATAAAACGGTTATCAGAACCATAAGGTATATATATGTGAGTCCTACATAAGCGAAATATTGAAGAAATAATTTTGATGGATTATTATTCTTACTGCGCTAATTACAGACTAGTGTGTCCTTGTCTCCTGCTTACCACCTGCAGGGCTGTTGAGTTGACGCATGTTTTTGCGTAAATAAACGCGTAAACACAAACATAAATGATAAGTGCAAACGCATAGCACCGTGAAATTTGTCGTCACAAGAATAAATGGAAAAAGCAATGCCATTTTAACATTCTTGAAATGTAAAATTATGTAGCATTTTCATTAAGGGATCTAAAGGGATAAGACAATAACCGATAAATTGTTGTACATCCCAAATGATGATACACAAAGTTACACCTTCTGTAGATTACAATGAAAGATTTGGATACTCAACTAAATGATCAAACCAATCAAATTCAATAATGTCCCATCCCTCTCTGAATTTCATATCACCTAAAAGTGGTTGTGTTATTTGAATAGCTATACAGTGTTTGCAACATTAAACATTCGTCAAGATTTTCAGTTAGAACTTTAAACAAATGCTGTGAATTTACAAACAACTAAAATTTTGCAAGAGAATTATCTTTAAGGCGGAGGGAGGGGGGGGGGGTCTAAAACCTTAGATACACAATTACGTACCCAACGTTCTTCGGAGGAGGTTTGAGTGATAATTTTAGATAAATTTGATGTCAATTTATTAATTCCTCTATTTCTGTGTTGTTGGTCTTCATTAGATAATATATGATATGGGAACTTTCTTCAAATATCAGAGATTTAAAAATTTAATTATAGTAATCTAAAATAAGATATAGTAATAATGTTATTGACCATTCTAAAGGGTGGAATAAGAATATCGCTTTCAATAATTTTAAAAGGTTTGTATGAATAACCCTTTTTTAAATTAGAAAAAAAACTTTTTATGACTTATATGAAGATCCCATGTAGAAAAAAATGTAAATCATATCAGAGTTAGCGAGATCTTTATATACATACTGACATACTGGCATACTTACATTCGTCCTTCCCCTTATCTAGTGATTATTTAAGACTTTTTTTCTAAAGTTTAAAACTTTTTAAAACCACATTATGTAAAAGTAATTTTTGGTTGAAAAAAAATAAAAGATGTCATTCTTAGATTGATAGAACGCATTTACAATATTTAAACCTCATTAAACTTAAGTGGTTTTAATATACATATCCACAAAAGGTGATAAGAAATAGATTAGAATTAGAATTGCGTTACACAGTTAAACTTTCCTGTAAAAAATGTAAAATTCTGTCAATTGTTATCGTCGACTTAGTTACCATAAATAAAAGATGTTATGGCTGTCATATTATACTTAATAACATACTTATTAAAATCCATAACCATGAAATGTATTTTCAGGCGAGGTTGGACGTAAAATCGACGTAAATATCATGAAACTGAATGTCAATTAATTGCCCATTATTACCACTTTTGTCATAAATTCGACAATTTAATTTGATTTGTACTGAAATCTTTATACATTCTCTGTTTAATTTTAGTTATTATTTCTCCTTGTCTTACTGCAAATATGTAATTTTCTTACTTCACAAAGCATCAAAGTTCTTTAAGTAAGTTTCACAAAAGATATAGAGACAAAAGTTAAGAATAAGAAAACGAGATCAAAATTCAGGAGAAATAGATATGGAGAATTTTGTAATAAAGAAAGAAAAAAAGAAAGGATAAATTAATAAAGAAAATTTAGAAAGAAAGAGAAAATGAGAAATACAGAAAAACAAAGAAGGAAGAAAAAAGAGAAATAAACAGAGTGTGCAAAGTTTTTAAAATGTGTAGCCATAGAAATACTGAAATAAAACAAAATTGGAGAGTGGATAAAAATGAGCCTGTGGGAATGTGATGATAATAGGTAGATAGATTGATAATTGCATTAAGATTTTTAAAAATTAAAATTTCGACTCTTTCCTTCTTTTTTTTACTAACTTTGTAATAAATAGTGTGTGACCGCAAGACTGCAACTCATTCACAATCCACAAACCATAATCATAGATTATATTTCTGCTTCTATAAAAATGGATTCAACTCCCTAACTGTTTTAGATCTTATTTTCATCAAGAATAAAGTAAGAAGATCATCAAAATAAACAAATATTACTTAACAAACAAAATATTGTTTTTATGCTTGAAATGATTAAAGTCATTTTTAAATTTAAGTAGCTTTTAAATATTTAAAATTGCAGGTCCTAAGCAAAAATTTCAAAGTATAAAATAGTTAAAAAAAATAGTAAAATAAGAGAATAGTTATTTCTCGCATCGTATTATAAACAGCTTTCCGCGGATACAGAATAACATGCTTAACATTTTTTCTCGTATTTATTCGAATCCGGTGGATAAGAACTGGCTAAAAAACTGGTCTTAATCTTATGATTGTACATTTTTATATTCATAGAAAGCTGGATATAATGCAATGCAAGACATAGTTTTTTTTTTGGATGAGAACCGGTTCTTATCCACCGGATTCGAATAAATACGAGAAAAAATGTTAAGCATGTTATTTAATTAATTTGATATGCTTTCTATAATGACACACAATTTAAAAAATAAAAAGGAGAGTTTAATATTTTTGACCATGTTAACCCCAAAATCTCAGTGTGAAGTAAGCAAGTCATGTCCTTTAACATTTCCAT
>LS056728.1:0-11830 GCA_900241095.1 Acartia tonsa
CCCCCCCCCCCCCCCCCCCCCCCCCCCCCCCCCCCCCGGGGGATGCTGCAGAGGCGCCTCGTCTTGCGGAGCGGAACCTATTGTTGCTGTGCCTTAACAATGCGAGGCTATCCTATATTCTACAGAAACATATAACTACTATCTCCCCCCCACACCACACTATATCTAATTTTTATTTCAAAATATTTCAAGGAAACCGCCAATTATTTATTCAAAGATTTAAGATTAACAATTTACATAATCTAATGGGAAGAAGGTGTCAAAAAAGATTAAAAGACTTTAGTAGCCCTGCAAATCTAAACTTACTTTGTCTGTCAATCCGTCAGTCTGTCATGTCGAATTTCTTACTTGGTTACTATTAAAGATAGACTTATCTAATAGTAAAGAATCCAAACAAAACATCAACTAAACAAAATTACTTCTCTTACTACATAACTGTGTTCTGTTCTATATTGATTAAAAATGTTTTATCTGGTCATTGCTGCGTTACTTATGGACATTATTGTATTTGTTTTATGATCAGGGCTCGGCACTTTAGCTTTGCGGTTGCGGCTGGGGTGGTTGAGGATGGATGAGACTGAGTGCGATTGATTATGGCTGCACCTGAGTGCGGCTGCGGCCAAGTAAGACTTAGGGTGGCTGTGGTGTGTGGAATTCGGTGGCTGAAGCTTCATTATATTTTATCTTTCTATAGCACTGTACGTAGTTGTCATATTTAATCCAAAAATATTACCACATAAACAAGGATAAAAATATCCTTGCATGCGTTTTCTGCAAATAAAGATAAAAGAGGAAAAGGAAATTTATTTTGAAAAAATTGAGAAACAGACACAGACATATATAGATCTAAAAAAGGGAAAACATTTTAAACTTTATATTTGCATTATAAATGTAGTTTTAGTAACTTACTTGATCCGTTTGTCTGTCAATAAATATATATGTATACATATCTATGTATAACCCATACAACTACCTGTCCCAAGTGGTGGTGATCTTTTTCGTCTGCTAGCAAATTGTTTTCTGCTCTCTTGTAGCGACTTGGCTGCGTTAAAATTTCCGATGCTATTTGCTGTTGTTCAAGAGCCCAATTGAAAGTCGAAATTGTTACATATTATAGCTCGTTTGCTCTTAACTCTTTTACTTCAATTAAGTATTTAACTATTAATCTACAAAAGAGATAATTTTTTTATTAAGATTGTTCTGTTTTTATATTACTTATTGCCAACTTAATTATTAAAACTTGTTATATAAATTCTTGATTTATTATTAATTTAATATTTTCCCCGTATCCTGTATATATAAATAAGATAAACCGGCAATTTCTTTCCTCTAACTCTTAAATATGTTTCGTTGCTACCACAAATTAAATCTAAAGAGTTTCTAAAAAACAAAAAAAAATAATTATTATTTTAAAGAATTGTAATTCAATCGGAAGTGGCTTTAAAACGATGATTTGATGATTTTTTCCATACTTAGATTATGTAACAAGATAAAAATCGTCTTTTATTTTTAAAATTCTAAATATGTATTTCTTTAAATAGTAGCAACAGATATACAGTCAAAATACAGACTAAAAGGACAGAAATACTAAGTGAGTTGCTTTGCTATTAAAATCTTAATTCATACATCGAAAAATAACAAAATATTCCAATTTATTAAATTCTTTTTGCTATTTGAAATATTTACTAAATTGTATGCTAAACATAATACATGTGTGTTTGATAGAAATAGGGGAAAATAAAACGCTCTAGGCCCAATGGATGGACAACCATACAGAAAGACGGACAAACATCTTTGCAGACGGACAGACCAGCGGACAGACGGACATACTAAATGACTGGACATTCAATATTTAAAATATTCACAGTGAGATTAAAGTAGATATTTTAAAAGTATGTTTCAAAATGCGGTTACATTATAAGGCAATGTTAAATATTTTTAAACTCTTTAATCCAAAATCGTAAATATTTAAAAGATATTTTTTTATAAATTCCAAAAATTGTATAAGAACTCCATCGTATTTTGCTTATACATACATACATGTGAAACGTAAAGTCTTTACCGTAAGTCAAGTACTAATTTAAGGGTTATTTTATATTTAAAACTTTTTGAAACAAAATTTTCATATATTTTTTTAAGGAAATTTAAAATTATTATTTTGTAATATAGATGAAGGGGTTAGTAACACCCCTGTTAGTAAGATGGTTTATAAGGTAAAGACGGTAAGGGATGGTCTCCACCCCACCCCCTCCCCTCTCCTCTAAGTAACACCACCATATGCCTTAGACAACAGGTATCTTAGAAACCAAAATTTAAGGTGTTTCCCCAAAATACACTAAATCTAAGTCACGGAAATTGAATATTTCTTTTTCTGTTTTTTTTAGATTGAAATAATCTACTTTTTAATAATTTTAATTACCTGCTTAAAATTTATAGTTCATGCTCATAGTTATAAAACAAAAATCGTCTAACAAAATTCTCTAATTTACTGTATTTAATTCTAATTGTTCTTTTTTTAAATTTTAAAACCTAATAATGCATGCTATGGACACAATAATTCTTGTTTTAAATTATAACAATTGTTTCTTTGAGTTTTATCTTTTTATTACAAAAAAAATGTTCCAAATGTATAAACACCACTCTCACTCTCTCTTTCTTTCTGATCTCACTTTAAGAATTTAAGAAAGGAGGAAGGAAGGGAAATTCTCGAAGAAGGCGTCTGGGATGGACAGGGAGGGGGAAATTACTGATTTAATTCTGTAGAAAACAGTGAAAAAAACTTTTAGGAAAAAAATGAATTGTACAATTAAGAATTAATCAGTATATATATAAAGCTACTTTAACCATAAATCATTTACAATCGAATTAACTTTTTGAATATGTGAAAAGATTTATTGCCCTTATTTCAATCTAAAATGGCTAGAACTATATTGTTTCTTATATATTACCAAAATATTTTCAGTTTTGTAATCACACTCTCAACACTGATTTTTAAACCCAGGTAAAAAGGGCGCTTGCAGGCTTTACTAGGGTGGATGTGTGTGTGTGTGTTCGCGCATGCGCGGCCATGATAAAGTGGTTTCACCCTCTCAACTACGATACTGTTCTCTCCACTCGTTCGCCGTCGTGGTGGGGTTTACAAGTTATAGAGGTGCTATAATTACAATAAGTTTCTAGATCCTAAGTTTGTAACTTTAATGTTACAGTCCTAATAAAAGGAGTACAAGACTACCATGTGTCCTGTGCGTGCGTGTTAGCGCGCGCGCGTGTGTGTGCCTCAAGTGCCCAGAATTCGCTTTTCTGCCTGTGTATGCCTTGATAGATAGATAAATGGTACATAGTCAAACGTACCACCCAAGTGAAACTGTGCCCCGTACAAATACGAGATGTGCTAAAATGTCCTGGTTAATATGAAAAATCATTGATTTTGTTAAAAATGTGAGCATTTTCGGCGTTTCAGGTGTTCTTTTAGTGAAATATTTTGGTTTTATCAAATAGTATGTGATTGAGAAGTGATTTTTACTGTTAGAATAGTTAGTTTGATATAGTTAAATAATATATACTTTGATTAAGTAAAAAACACATACACAATGAAGCTAAGAACATTGTTAACATTCACAATAACGGCGGTGACCGCCGTTAACGGCCTCAATTTGCCGCCGTTTTTTACCGCCGACATGAACCAGCACACCCTGACTGAAAACACCCCTGTGGGGTCCGCCATATACACACTGCAGGGCAAGGACCCCGAGGGCTCGAGGGTCAAGTACGGGTTGCAGGGCACCGACCAGTTTGCCGTGGACCCAAACACCGGCGTGGTGACGGTGACCCGCCCGATTGACCGCGAGTCACAAACCGGTATCAGCGATAATGAGATTAGGTGAGGAAAATAATTATATGATGTTATTGCTTTCTTGTTCCCTATCTCATGTACTGTATATTTATAAGGATCTTAATGGATAAGAAAATTAAGGATAAAACGATGTAATATCCCAATCACGATGAACAAAACTATCTCTTAATGTACATTAAAATCATTGTTAGATTATTTGGAAACTTACCTACCTATTCTATACATTCCAATAGCCTTATAATCCATCAATACCAAACTTTAAGGATTTTTATTATGCATAACTTAAAACCCAGTGTTAGGATAGAATTCAACTATAGGAAGGTTTGTAAGGTTTTTAACATGGTCTGCTCGTCTTATTATCTGACAAAACGAGATGTCTGAGTATTGCAGGTGTCCCACTGAAATCAACAAAAATAAAAATATGAAAATAAAGGAAAAAAGGGACAGTGTTGATCATTATATGCGCATCAACAACATAAAACATTTCAAAATTATGATAGAACTGACAATAGTGAAGCAATAGCAAATTATCATTACTGCATTAAGGATTCTATTGTGTCAGACTAACGTACTGACATAACCTATTTAAAGAGTAGCTTCGCTTCTAAAGAATTATTGCATCTTTCTGCTTTAATTGAATAATTTATGGGCACATTTTTCTTTTTTTTTCATTGTTTTATTTTTTTAATTGGAAGAGAAAGGAAATAATTGTACAGATGCAAAAAAAGCAGGGCTACTCTATAAGCAGGATACGTCTGTTATCTTTCTAACCGTCCATCCATTGCTGACAATAGTGTACATTGTGCATTATCTTATTTATTTAAAATTCCAGAAAAGATTAAATTATAATATGCAAATATGCCCCAAAAATGTTTCTCCTTTTAAAACATATGGTTAGTGTGTTTTTGCTGTGCAACTTATGAACATTATTGTTCTTGTTGTTTGGAAGTAGCGCAGCAACCAAAAGTATTAAGATACTTTTTTTCTGAGTATTTTGCTTAGAAAGTTCTTTAATCAAAGAGAGGGGACAATGAACTGTTTGTTACACTAGTCCCAAAAGTTTATGATAACGTTTTCTTATTCGTTGGATTAACAACTTTGGGGACTTTAATGAATTTTGATTGGATGATTAATAAAGTTGAGTGTTCAAACGTTACAAACACTAAGTTTAATAATAGAAGGGGTAATTTTTTACATCATCATTGGGTATGTACACCAATTTATCGGCCATTGTCTTATCCATTTAGATCCCTGATTTTAATCCAAAGAAGAAGAATCGACCTTCGTAGTTAATTTACAGATATACACATTTTTTTGGCATCTGAATTTTTTAATTGAATTTTTAATCAATTTTCCATTTCTAAATGTTTCCTTAGCTTTTCAATGGCATTGATAAATATCATATAACAGGAACATTTATTTCCATAATAAGCGCGGCAATAACAAGTTAACAACATTTTAAATATAAAAATGTATAGTAAGGGTACAAGGTATCTGTTTAATATTAGTTATAAATAATCATATTATAGATGAATATTTAAAAATTAATATTTTTGATTTATTGTTAATAAATCACTGTATATGATATTAATGACGTCCAAGTTTTTTTGAGGGTGTATTTAAAGGTTGTCTAGGGCGGTAATCGAATACATTTTTTTATTTGAGGGGGTAAAATTAATACTTTCAAAGTTTAGAGGGGGGTTAACACCACTATATCCCCCCCTCTCTTGGACGTCTTCGAAATTTAAAATGAAAAATGTGATTTTGAATTTTGAATTTTAAAATTGCTTCAATAAATAAATGACTATGGCGTAAGTACAATATATAGTCAATGTCATAAAGTAGCTTCGCTACTAAAAAAAACAACATGCATATTCATTTTTACACGTCAAAATTAGATTTGAAAGTTAAAAAGGTACGTGGGCCGGTAAAATTAAATACCAAGTGTAAATGCAATCACACATTTTTAATAAATAGCAAAACTGCATAACATTTTATGTGTATAGGCTTGTTTTGATTGATTGTTTTTCTCTTTTTCTGTTCTTCCCTACCCAATAATGAAGCACACCTAGATGCTAGGGGCTTCCTGACGCGTATGTAATATACTAGCCATTACGCCCCAAAATTTAAAAAGCTATTATGCATTTTGTAGCCCTATGCAAGCAACACCCAAAAAGCATGTTTTATCTTGGACTTAAAAAGCCGCCCTTGTAATTTTTCTCCTTTTAAAAGATTTAAGGCCAAACAAAATTAAATGTAGGCGAGTTACATTTTAAATACGAACAGATGCCTCGACATTTTCTAGGATTGTGAAAACCATTTTGGACTTTTAAAATAGTTGACTGCAGTTTTGTACCACTACTTTTAAAAAAATATGTAGTAAGTGTGTCCCTCTGTTTGTCTTAACCAAAAGATTCAACTAGCACTAAACAATTTGGGTTATCCTCAGCGTAAGTGCTTGTCCAGGGCAGGTTTTTATCTACTTCAGGGAAGAGTAGGTCAACCCATACTCCTAATAAAAATTTAACGCCATATTCAGAAGATTTTCTTATTTGTGAAATGAAGAAAAAAATATTTTTGATCAAAGAATTCGAGAGAAGGCAAATAAAAAATGTAGGAAAACTTGAAAAGGTCTGTACTAGGAAAAACAAATACAAGGTTAAGTTCAAGTTCATTACAGAAAATTATTATAAAGAAACAATTAGGTAAGAAAAAAAATATCCTATGAATGTCCAATAAGTATGTTAATCACAGATGTCTATTATTTTGTAGCTGAGAAAAGACATTAGGCTGTTTATTATGCTTGTTGAAAAAGTTTTATAATTACGTTTCCTATTCATTGGCTCAACAACTTTGGGTACTTTTTGAATTGTGATCGGTTGTTTCTTTAAGTTGAGTGTGCAAACGTTTCAACCACTTATTGTAATCTACAGAAGAGGTAATTTTGTGCATTATTATTGGGGACGTATATCAATTTATCGGTTCTTGTCTTATCCCTTTAGATCCCTCATAAATTGATAAGGTTTATCTTGTTCAGAATATCAGAAGACTTTTTTCTGATTTTAAAAAGTATAATAATTTTTTTTTCAAAAAGGACATAATTGTCAATTATTTGATAAAAATTGTCCATGTCACTGATAAAATTGCACACTAACTTTTTAAGCTTTTGCCACAATACCTATAATTTACTTTGTGCACATGGTGTACATTCATAGATATGATTATTAGGAAGGAAACATTTACATGGGTTTTCAAAAAATAAACCAAAACAGTTAAATATAATATGTTTTGAAATTGGAAAAGTAAATTATGTCTTTTTTAAGGTGATAGAGGTTAGGTTGAATAAGGGTTTTGATAACCTTGCAGGGACCAGGAACACGTTTTTTAATTATCAACCACAATGCAGAAGGCGAATATGAATCTTTTCTAGAAAGAAAATAGAAATAGGTTTATTTATTTGTAAGATCTTAAAGAATAAACTTTGAAATATATATAAACTTAACCTAATTTTTGCGCCCATCAACAAAAGGTTTTGAGAAAACTTTCTCTTATCCCTGCTGACACCCAAAATTGTTGATAATTACATGTAATTCATATGCAAAAACAAAATTGTCCAATTGCAGATTTTTTTGCAATGACCGTCGGTGTCCATGCGAAGCAGCAGATATTTATCCTTTGTATGACAAGGATAATTTGGTCTATGAGCAACGCAGTAATAATAAACTATGAACATTTAACAAAGTGCATTTATTTATTAAAATACCTGAAGATAAAGTTTGTGTTTCTGTTATTTTTTTTGCTAAAATGTAAGACATCAAATTACATGTAAAAGATTATTTTTCTGTAAAATTTGTCAATTTTGGCTACGATTAAGATGTATTTAAGATTTGCATTTCTAGATAAAAAGACGAAAGGGATAGATCTTTCAAACGCCTGTTCTGACTAAATATAGAAGTAATAGGATGTATGAATGGTGTCAATTTTATTATTATTTTTCTTGGGGCCTTGGAAAGGGGAGTTAAACCTCCTTAAAATAATAATGCCTTAAGAAAAGGCGTGTTTTCTTGTATTTAAAAAGTCAGAAAAAGTCAAGGAAATATTTAATTCCGTTTTTGTGCGTGAAAGAACTAGGAAATCCTGTGTTTGATACTACAGATGTTTTCTTCCTTTTTAATTCTTTTTAATATTTGTAATTTGTTGTCAATTGTTTTCTAGAAATACTATATTCTTTACAAAAGTTTTATTAAGTAAAATTCTGCTTAAATGTCTATCCTGTAAGATCTTAGCTACTGGTTATTTGCATGTAGGCCTTGTATTAGTCCTGACAGGTTTTTTTTGCTATTTTTCCGTGGTTAGGAACAAAAAGAATACGACAAACTTCCAATTCTTAGATGTTATATTGATAACTAGTAGAATTTTTGGGGGAAGATTTACTACCATCCGTTCCCATAAAGGTTACCAGCAACCACAGGCATAATTTTACATATAAGACTTTGAGTGGAAGATTCGCATTCTCCATTTCCATATCCCTAATCAACAACACATACGTTTGCATTTCTGATAAGGAATTAACTATTAAACATTTCTGAAAACCTATCTTACCAATGCATCATGCAATTTGGTAGATTTTGTTCTTAAAGATTAGAAAATACATCCTTTATTAATTTATATTATTTAGAAATATATTAATGACAATTGTAGCTCAGCACTCATGAATAAAAATTGCATCGTAGATGGTAGAACGTCCAAACATTCCAATATTATAGAGTAGATGAACTTTTAAGATATCTCCTATTCCTACAAAGTAAAGTTTTTTAAATAAAGGATTGAACAATTTTAATACAAACAATGACCAACCCAATGTTACCTGAGCTAAGACCTAATATCTTGGTAAACATTAGTAAAAAGCAAAAAAATTTCAATAAAGACATATTACCAACTTTTAAGTAATGTATTCAAGAAGTATCATGAAACATTCAAGACATAATGCTTGTTTTTCTAAAAAGCAAAACACGCACTAGCTGACAACATCCCCCTCCCCCCTTGCAGGTAGTATGGGGACAGTGATAGTTTAAACTATATTCTACAACCCTTTATTCACCCATTAATAGCTACAAGGTACTATCAGCAGAAAATTATTTCATTCTACATTATTCTATCCAAAAATCCTTGTAAACTAAATGTTGTTTCCTGTTTTTATCTCCTACCATTTTTAGATACACTAGGTAGTCTTTTTCAATTATTCTTTTTTGATACATTGTTGATCAAAACAGTTTTTGTCACGACTGGTAAACTGGTTGTTGGCTGTGAAATAATAGTTAACAATTGAGATACCCTTATGTCCTTGTTGGCGGTCTGTCCACAGCTAAACCTCCTTTATAGCAGGGATTGCTTTCTTTAGATTTTATTTAGTTTTATAACTTTACTGCATATGTTTTTTTACTTCAAAAATGTTTGTATACACTGATTTAGTGGAGATACTAACCCTGCCCCTTCCCTTTACTGCTATTCCGTTGTAAATTTACTAGAGACTTGATTCATAGTTTCAGAAATCTGAACATATAGACAGACAGACACTCACCCATATGCTTTGGTAAAAAACTATGCCTGAAATATCAGACTATATGCATCGCTTAGTAATGCAGAAAATAAGTGTTGCACTCACTTTCACATATTATTACATCAAAAAAATCTGTGACAAATAATTTTAGGGGTGTTTCAATTTTGAGATTGGAGCATATTGGAAGGATCAATGAATATTGTTTTAATATTTTTCGGTCCTGATAGTTTGATAATTGAATACCCATGAGGGGAAGTGAATGCACACCAAAATTTAAGGGCAGACGATTAAAAAGGAAGGGAAAATAAATTTGGGTATTGTTGACTAACATGTTTGTTCAATTCAGCAATCAATGAGATGGGTGACGACCAGACCCTTTTCCCACCCTTAAGGCAGCCTTTAAACTAAACTTACACCAAAATTTTTTTTAATCGGTCAAGATCGTATTACTTTAGTACTTTAGCATTATAGGGTCTGCCGAATCTAACTCTTTTTTTCAAGTTAGTTAATTTAATTAAGTTTCTATTCTAAATACAGATTTCTTTATAATGATTAAATCATCACTTGATGTATATTTTTACACTGTTGTTAGCTGGTAGTTGATGCGTTATTCATCTCTAATTTTCTCTTGTTATTATTCATTAAATTCTATTTAAAAAGTTCATGTGAAAATAAAGGAACATCATGCAGTGTCTAAGATGGTCCTTATACCATTCATCATTGCATATTTGTGTGTGTATGTGTCTGTATGTTTCAGTACCAGGGACGAGTGTTATAAAAATAGTATTAGATTCGATCAAATTAAAAAATATCCCCTTAAAAAAACTATCTAATAATATCTGTCTTTTGGTGGCTTTATTTATCTAATTTAAAAAGACCTTTTGATTGCACGACATTTGTATGTAAGTCCTATTTGTTTATTGGGTAAATCATTAACCCTTAATTTAATATTTTGGCATGCGACAAACACAGAAGCAATAATTACAATATTGGGTTTTCACTGAAGTTGTTGGTAGACCTTAGTTATATTGGATGTTAATTTATAATTTGCTTTTAGAAATAAAGCTTTTACTATTATTAATCTATACCCATTTACTTTGGCTATATTAAGATGCCAAAATCAGAATTTTACTTAAGGGAGGAAGAGTGGATGAGAAATGATTTATCGTCTAATATTGTATCTCTGTCTCCCTGACGTGGTTGTGTATAACTCAAGGTTAATTTAGGTATCCTTCAACTTTTGATTACCCCCACCCCCCTCCAATCTCCCCTCCCATTTCTTGCCTTTTCGATACCCTGCGATTATTTTGGCTGCTATGCCATTTTTAGAATTCTCTGTCTGCCAGGGATTTTTGGGGATGAGACAATGGACGCTATTTTTATGTATCCTCCAATTCTAAATGTAGCTGTAAAGTTTTCTGAACTGTTACTTTGTACAGCCCAATTAAGAATCAACCTTAAAGCTAACAAATGGCAGATTTAGTAATCTTTAGAGGCACCATCATTTAAAGTCCAATATTCAACATCTCTGACTTTTCGATACCTTGCAAATATGTGGCTGCCTTGCCATTTTTAAATTTTCCGAATGCTCAATGTACACTCTGTGTTTTTAAACAAGCCGCTAGGCTATCAGCCCAAATGGGCGATAGGGAGTTACCAACATTCCACTACTCTAAACATTGACTTTATAAAAAAAACTAGAAAAAAATTCTTTTTACACCCTTTTTAAAATTACGTTAAGTACTAACATGAAGTTTTCCTTAAAAGTAACTCGTAGTTCAAGCTTTTTACGAGATCTTTAATGAAAGACAAACATCTTTATCATCAAAGTATGAAAGTCCTACTAAGAACAAATCATTAATTATCAAAACATTTTTTTTAACTCATTCAATTTTTTTTCATTCATGATGCAAGCTATTTTTTACTTGCACATTGTGTTCTATATATCATTGATTCTCTAAATTTTCCTACCACTAATTTTGATTTGCAGAAGTAGGTACATCAATTCGTTATTCATTGTCTTATCCCTCAAGATCTATGAAAAAAAAATGTTTTTGGTGTACTTTCAAATATATATTCTAAATAATTTTCCTTGTGTTCTACAAAATGTGAATAAAGGCAACTCCTATTTCAACCCTTATTATAAACCAAGGATTTTTACTCCAAGGTAGAAGATAAGTATGATTGATGATACATAGCAACTTAGTGTATCTTCCCTTTCGAAAAACACGTTTTTCTAGGAATCTAAAATTGAAAATCAAAATTGAAATGTTTACTGTACACTTTCATAGGCGTTACATATTTACATACATACAGACACACGGACAGAAATACATGTGAAAAATCTAGGAATAATTTTTTAACCTTAATAAAAACATCCATAATATAAAGCATGCACAGAAAGAATCGTCTAAAAA
>LS056729.1:0-11830 GCA_900241095.1 Acartia tonsa
ACAACCAACCCTTTGATTGCACGACCTTTGTCTGAGAAGTCCTAACTGTGCATGGTAATGAGTTGCGCCTGTTTTGGGCCAAGGCATTCCCCCTACTCTAACTATTTAAGTTGCGCATACAAACATTTTCAATTATAGAGTTGCTAAATAATAAGCAAGGTTCGTAGAACGTAATACAGACGAACGCACATATAAAAAGCAAAGCATCTTATTTCAAATAAAGAGAGTTCAAAAGTATACGTAAAGGAATCCTCCAACTTTTGTGTATGTTAATAAGGAAACTTAAATATGTAGTCAAGAACAACGGATTAAACTTATGCAGAGTAGGCTGGCTCAAATTTATTTTTTTGTTTCAGTTAAATTTATGACTTCTAGAAACAAATTGTATTATGTACAAAAGCATATTTTCTTATAATTGTTTAAATAAATACTAGCGGATACGCCGATAGAGACCTCTAGAGACACATAAATTGTTTTCTTTTCGTTCTATGTAAAGATTAGCTTTTTACCAAAAATATCCAATGGGAGGCGCTTTATATTTTAAAATTTTTTTTGGGCGATTTCTCTCGGTAGGGTGGTGATACCCTCCGCCAAAATAGCTATAAACCCCAGAACCTAAGAGAAGAAAACCATATCGTTCAGCTGTTAGGGAGATCTTTTGGCACAAACAGACATCATTTTTTTTAGGAAGGAAATATTAAAAACTGTTATTTTTTCATGACTAAAAGGTTTGACTTAAAATGTTTTAATATTATTCTTAGTTGATTAGCAGCAAAGAAAATCTATATATCTTTCTCACTCTGTATTTTGGATGTCCGTTGTATGTAGATGATTTTCATGTCTGCAATTCTCTTCGCAATTATTATCTACTAATAAAAGTTACTATGTCAGATCAACATAATTGAGAAATTTTTATTTCTATTACGAAACTGTACTTATCTGGGCTTATATTTAATTTGTAAAGATTTTTAATGTTATATTTCTTTATTGCCATTTCCTACTTAAACAACTTTGTATATATCCGTCTGTAAATTCTGATCTACAATTGTCGATATATTTATCATTATATTCAAAATAATTTTTCAAATATTATTTTGGCCAGCCTAATTTATTGTAATAATACTTTGAAGGTCAGGGTCAATTATAATCAGAGAAAGAGATAGATAGATAGATAGATAGATACATAGATAGATAAAGAGAAAGAAAGAGAGAGAGAGAGAGAGAGAGAGAAAGCGAAAATGAGAATTTAGGAAGAATCGTGGACAATTATGTTCATAAATAAAAAGCGCAGTATTAACAGTAGCTTATTGTAACTTTTGGATACTGAAAAAAAACCCGAAGATTAGGGTATCGTCATATTTTCACAATAGCTCTTCTCCTACTTCTAGCCCTTGCGGGGGGCTCTAACACTGCGGGGAAATAATTAACACTTACCTAATCTGACCTAAAATAACCTTTCAAAAGCTACTGTGAAATGCGACGAAACCCGCAACTTCGTTTTTTTTTACAGATATCTAGATTTTAGTAAATTTGTTGCTTTTTAGTAGTTTTAAACAAAACCGTTAAGATAAATAATATCTTTCAGTTCAATAGATGTATGTCAGTTTATACCTTTCTCATTAATGTCATATAATTGACTTAACAAAATAGAATGTCAAAATATAAGTCTTTTTCTTTAAACAAAATATGTTTATATAGATGTATGTCAGTTTATGTCTTTCTCATATATGTCATATAATTGACTTAACAAAATAGAATATCAAAATATAAGTCTTTTTCTTTAAACAAAATATATTTTCTACTAAGATTTTGTTAACATAGCCGAGTTTACAAGTTCAATTTTAAACTTGAGCTAATTCTATTTGGTTTAATTTACTTTAATACTTTCTCTTTCAAGAGATTGTTCTAATTTTCAACAGCGCAACTACGTTATAGATAAATTCAGTCTGTTAGATCAGGGAAATTGTTCATATCTTCATTGTTCATAGACCTATCTTTGAAGAGCTATCAATTCATCAGTTTAATTAAAGTGCTGCCCCTTCCCTTCTCTTTAAAAAAAGAAAGATTGAAAAATATTTATATGTATACATTATAGTATGCACTTCTGTTAGTTTGTTATTGCTGCGCTACTTATACGCTACATAATTTGTAATTGTCCTTGTTTTCCAAAAAATTTTGATTTTAAGACAAAAAGCCATTGACACAAATAAATAAAAGAATAATTTTGAATTAAGGATAAAATAATTGACCTCCTAAATAAACATAAAATTACAGATAAAAAAAAAGAGAAATACTAAGAAGACATTTTCCAAAGACATTGTAAGAAGTTTGCAAATTAAAAATAAATATAATATCTTAAAAAAACAACATTTTTTGATTCTTGTTTTAGGTGGAGTTATTTTTGGTAATGTTAACAGTGATATTATATCGTAAGGATAGACCCTCACAAGGCTAGAGCACCCCATATAGTAGCTAGAAAGCCGTATTAACTAATGTTTGGAATGGCAAAATTGTTTGGGAGTAATTACACAGGGTTTTGCTAGGGGGGTGCACAAAGAGAACCCAAATATTGTAACATCTGTTTGGATTTTTCACAGCTTTCTTTTAAAGGGGGTGTAGACTTGTCAAGAAGGTATGATAAGGTTGATACCCAGGGGGTTGTATCCACTCTCATTAATTTTGCCAGTTAGATAAATACATTCTGCATTCCTCTGCATCTAACGCTGTTTTTTCGCTTTTACTGAATCAGTTTGAATATAAAATCGGCAAGGGGCAATCACAAAAACCCAAAGAAAATATTTAAATATATACCTGTCCCAGGTTGCAGAATAATAGCCACTACTAGATCTCGAAATATATACCTGTCCCAGGTTGCAGAATAATAGCCACTACTAGATCTAGAAATATATACCTGTCCCAGGTTGCAGAATAATAGCCACTACTAGATCCAGAAATATATACCTGTCCCAGGTTGCAGAATAATAGCCACTACTAGATCCAGAAATATATACCTGTCCCAGGTTGCAGAATAATAGCCACTACTAGATCCAGAAATATATACCTGTCCCAGGTTGCAGAATAATAGCCACTACTAGATCCAGAAATATATACCTGTCCCAGGTTGCAGAATAATAGCCACTACTAGATCCAGAAAACTGTTCCCCAGCTTGATCTCGGAAATGTCTGAAAATTTTTAATGGTCAGTTTTAAAAAGACCTGTAGAAATAACAACAATTTGGATATAGAAAACAAGGATGACAATAATAACATCCATAAAAGCGAAGCTTCAAAATAAAGATGCGATGGTATTATATCAGGAAATTGCTCTAAATAAAAAATCACAATTTCTAAAATACATAGTTAAGAATAATGGCATTATTACTAATTGTTTAATTGTTTAATTGCATTATGAAAAGTTTAGTAGAACGATTTAAGGTGAATAATTAAAAAAAATAAGAACTGAATTACATATACAAATGCTTTACTTAAGTCAAACTGATTTTAATTATTCTTTTCTTTACAACCATGGCTTAAAGAAGTGCAAAGAAGTGCTGAAAGATTTTAATTATCCCATATCCTATATTTTCTGCAGATTCCTGTAATGATAAGGTATAAGCGTTCAAACATTGTACTTGTATGGACATGACGAGATTACCAAAATTTGAAACATGTTATTACACTATAATTTTCAGTGCTTTGAAATGAGAGGATCGTTTTGATATATAAATGAAGATAAATACGTTGATTAGACACAATTCCAATAGCTTTAGATAAAAATACCAGAGGTGATTTCTTAAAAAAAATTGCCTCACTAAAATCAGTGGGGCAAAAATTTTAGTGAGGCAAACTGATTTTAGTGGGGCAAATGTTTTTTTTAAGAATTCACTTTAGTTTTAGGATAGTTTTTATTTCAATACAAATGATTTAAACAATAGGAAATGTTTAAGAAAAGAAGATGATTATATAGAGAAGAGTAATAGGGTACAGTTAATGTACTTACATAACATAATATATTTAAGTGTTCATTCATTTTTAAACTTTTATAGTTAAAGCAGGATTATACATTTTCCAGTATAGCTTCTAAACCGATTAGTATCTGCTGGATAAGAACCGGTTCTCAGCCAGACTGAAAAATTATGTATAACATCGAATCACAGACAATTTTCTATGAACATTATAATGAAACATTATATGATTAAAACCAGTTTTGTTAGCCCTGAGGATACAGCTGTCTATAAGTACTTATTTCTCCTTTTATAATCGTGCATAACAGACAGACAGAAACTGGCGTACAAAAAAATATTTATATAGAGGATTTGCTGCAGATTTGTTAATTTGCTTGTCCATAAATCTCTAATTTACGCTTGTCACCCTATTTAAGAAAAATTTAAGTATTTAAGCACGATTTAAAAAACGTTTAACACAGACAAAAACTTACAGGCTGAATGCAACGTTTTTCAAGCTGTTTTGAATCAGCACCACGTAATATATCTCAACTTTATAATGAGAAAAGATTTATCAGTTTTCTACACACACTTATACTCACACACACACACAAACAAGCAAATTACGCTGATTTAAAACTCAAACAAATTCTAGTAATTAGGGTAATTTTTATTGTTTTTGATTGGTTTTAGTGACCAGAATAAAATGCTTTGTAATCTCTTTAAAGGAATCCTGTAAGAAAAAAAAACCGCTCTACTTGCTGAAAGACTGCTACAAGTAGACCAAATATCAAAATTTGAGGCCTCCAACTCTAATAACAAAAAAAATAGTCATTTTAAAAAGTCATTTTAAAAGATATGTGAAACTTTTGAAAGATTTTATTTAACAGAAAGTTAGGTTGCCTGTAACTGATTACATTTTACAATAACTTTTACAGCATATCGTAATAATTTTTATTTATTGCCAAAAAAAAGTAAAAACATAAATTCTGTCTTTTTGTCTATAATGTTAACTTTCCAATAAAACATTAAAATATATTATAGAGTAAAGTTAACTGTAAGTCTATAATTGGGTATTATAGGTCTACAATGGATATTAGATGCATGGATGAAGGGATAGAACAATGTTATTTAAAAAAAATTATTTAGTTAAGTTAAATATCTTCTATAAATCAGTTGATTGGTCCGTCATCATTATGTGCCTAACAGGGAAAGGGACATCTCACACCCCCAATTATTTATCATATAACTCAAAAAGGGAAGTGGAGGGTAGTTTTTGTTTGTTTATTTATTACTTTAGGTCAGGTTAGGTTAGGTTATATTGGATACTAGGTAACCCTACAGTGATTGGCAGGGCACCACAGGAATAGGTCATGCAGGATTATGGCAGGTGTTACTTTTTTTGAAAGTTGCCCAAAGTGTCAGAACTGTCAACCCTGTTTAGCAGCAGATAAAACACAAATGCTAAGCATAAAAGAAATGGAAGAAGATCATGTAATCACCTCTTCCTTAACCTGGGACAAATGTAACAAAAAGATATATTGTAAATATCCATGGATACATGACCCCTATACTACACTGCCAAAACTATGGGGAAATAGTTCAAACAAATCCCAAGCATATGCAATTTTGCGCCAACAAATGCGTAAACCTAAACTTTGGAAGGACGGAGCATTAAGTTTTCATGCTGAGCTCATAAAAAAGGGTTATGTCTGCAAGCTGTCAGATCTTAAACCTGAACAGCAAAATATCATAAAAAATTCAAAAATATTACACTATTTCCCTTGGAGGGTTGTTGCTAAGCCCGACAGTGTAAGTACCCCTTACAGGATCGTCACTGATCCATCTGTTACACACATGAACTCACTTCTAGCAAAAGGATCCAATACTTTAAGCAGTCTGTATGTTATGCTCGTGAAATTCAGATTGAACAAGGTAGCTTACAGCTACGATTTGGCTAAAATGTATAACACATTAAAGCTACATGATACTATGCTACCCTTTTCTTTATATCTGATGGCTGAAAACCTTGAAGAAAATAGCATTGTTGAAGACTGGGTTTTCCTCACACTAATTTATGGCCTTATAGCTGCAGGTAATCTAGCAATGTTTGCAGTTAGATTGTTAGCTGAGCAGTTCAAAGTACAAGAACCACGTGCCCATGCTGCACTTACTCAAGAACTGTACATGGACGATGGTTTTGGCAGTGACTCTTCAATTGAAGAAGTGAAGGAAACTGTGGAATCTGTATCCAGAGTGCTCCCTGAAGGTGGATTTTCCATTAAATGTATTACAATTTCTGGAACCAGTCCCAGTAGTGAAGCATCCAGTGATGGTATCTCTACTGGAGTAGGTGGTTATGTGTGGCATCCCAAGGAAGACTTGCTGAAGATTGGAATGGGTGAGATGAACTTCAACAAAAAGTACAGAGGTTACAGGAAGCCTAATGACAGACCTGTAATTGAAGAAGATGATTTAAATCAAATCATACCAAAAATAATAACAAGAAGATTAGCATTGTCTAAAACAGCTGAAACATGGGATATTTGTGGTATATGGGAATTTGTTAAGGTTAAATTCAAGCTAGACCTTAAGGATCTAACAGTATATGATTGGGACGATAACATCGGTCATAACTTGGCAAAAGTCTGGAGGAATAATTTTCATTTGATGGCGAAGATCCAGAAGATTTTAATTCCCCGAACTGTAGTACCAATTGATGCCATAGATCCCAACAAGTTAGAATTGTTGATAGCCTGTGATGCGTCAGTGAACATGACAGCAGCAGTATGTTATGTACGTTTTAGACTAAAACAAGGAGGCTATTCCTGCTCAATGTTGACGGCAAAAAGTAGGAGTGTCTCGTCGACCGTACCAAGAAACGAGTTGACAAGTAATGTTCTAGCAGCCGAGATGTTGTTCACTTTAGACAAGGCTTTTGGAGACAAGATAGAATCCTATTATGTTTTTACAGACAGTGTTATTGCGCTGACCTGGATATCAAATACTCAAAAGCTACTAAAACCTTTCTGTTTTAACCGTGTCAGACAAATCCATCGTTTGTCTGATGTTACAAGATGGCGATTTGTGCCTGGTACTTTAAATCCTGCTGACCATGCTACAAAGGGTGAAGTCAAAGAAGAACTGTTAAATCCTTGTTCAGTGTGGTTCAAAGGTTATAAATGGATGGAAGAAGATTTGAAAGATCCTATCAAATCTTATGATGAAGTATACAACAGCATTTCTGATGAAGACTTGGATATAATTAACAAAGAAACTGTGGTTGAAAATATACCTATCGATGTCAATGTGATTCAGAAAGAAATCACAAATAAACCTGAAAATCTTGTCAATTTTGTGCAATTAGGTTTCAAAAGAGCCTTTTACAGATTATCTTTGGTAGTTAAGTTTATCAGTAAGCTTAAACACAAAGTACACCAAAAGAAAAAGGATTCAGGATTACAATTTTCAAAATGTTACTATTGTCTCCTGAGGAAGACGACTTTCGACACTCAACCTTTTCTTAAAATGGAAGAAAGGTTCTCTAAACATCACCAAATCAATGCAATTGATAAATTTTCAGCACAAACTATTTCCAGCTCAGATAGATGGATAACCTGGAATTATCTTCATAGATCCTTTTCAGCCGAGGCCAAGTTGAATCTCCCCAATAAGAAACTGAAAGGATTTGTTGAAAAAGACGGAATTTTTTATAGTGGAGGACGACTCTCTACACTTGATCATATCAAAAGTGTTGAAGATTTAGAGAAGCAAATCAAACCTTTCTATGAAGATATCCAGTACCTCAATCCTGTAGCATTGGTCACCAATCCTGTGGTCTATTCGTTGATGGTCCATATTCATACTGCAATGCATCATTGCGGGGTGGAGAGATTGGTAAACAGTACTTTCAAGTTGTTGTATGTTGAAAGATGTCGAACACTTGCACGTAAGATTCGACAGGACTGTATAATGTGTAAGTTGAAACTGTTAAACACATATGAAACTCAAATTGCTGGTCAAAGTGAATACAGCTATACAATTGCTCCTCCATTTTATGCATGTCAAATAGATATCATCAGTAAGTTTCAAGCTCATGACATATATGTCAGAACAACCAAAGAGTGTCATGTTTTAATTCTTGTTTGTTGTCTTACTCAAGCAGTCGCATTATATGTAATTGAGACTTATGACACAGCTAGTGTTGTAGCAGCTCTAGTGAGACATTCTGCTCGATATGCATGGCCGAAATTCTTGTTGCCTGATGAAGGAAGTCAACTGCTTAAGCTGAAAGATTTGAAATTTGATTTGAGAGACTTGCAGTCACGGCTGTGGACTGAACAACAAGTTATTCTAGACCCATGTAGCCCTAAGTCTCACTGGGAACATGGGCGAGTTGAATCACGTATTTCATGTGTACGAGATACACTGAAATCTATGCTTGAATTTAAGAATTCAATTCTAGGCTGGGAAACCATAATGGCAAGCATTAGTTCAACCCTAAATAGTATACCAATTACAAGGGGTAATGATGATAGAGGAGTATCAAATCATGAGTTTGATTTGATAACACCTTTCTCCTGTATTCTTGGCCACAACTCTAACAGAACATTGGATGGTGTTGTTCTGCTGGAAAATATACCCAGTCGCCATTTAGAGAAAGTTAAAGTTACTTTACAAGCTTATTATGAACAACTGATGAACACAATTCACAGACTTATACCTACACCTAACAAGTGGACTGCCAATGATACTGTTAGTATCGGTGATATAGTATTGTTCCTTGCTGATGATGGGATGAAATACAAGTCCTGGAAGTATGGAAAAGTTGTTGATAATGCTGTGAATGGACGCAAGACGAAACTAAAAATCAGCTACAGGAATGCAAGCGAAAAAGCAGCGCGTGAAACCTATCGACACCCACGAAATTGTGTACCAATTTGGCGGGAGGAAGACATAGACTTCAACACTACTGCACATTTCAGAGCATTTTGTGCTCAGCAAAAATATGAAAAGCCGGAATAAGTTTCGGATAGCCCTAAATAACTGGTTTTTAATATACTATCAGTTATTATAGATTGAATAGTTTAGGGGATACTACCCTAAACCATCGCTCTGTTAAAATATATTACTCTTATACTTAATTTGTCTTTTGTCATAAGGGATACTACCTTTTGACACTGTATTGAATCTGAAGTTTAGGGGATACTACCCTAAAACCAACTCTCTGTTACGAGTATACTACTCTTATACTTGATTTGTCTGTTGTCATAGGGGATAATACCTTTTGACTCTGTATTGATTCTGTAGTTTAGGGGATACTACCCTAAACCTACACCCTGTTATTGGATACTACTCGTATACTTAATTTTGTCTTTTGTCTTAAGGGATACTACCTTTTGACAATGAATTTAGTATGTAAGGGATATTAGCTTATCTTTGTGTGCGGTTTGCAAGGGATACTACCTTGATACATTGTGTTGGGGTATTCTCAGAGCTATTACACATTGGTTTATTCTTGTGTATTATTTAGGGGATACTACCCTAATGTCTAAATCGTACTTTATGTTTTCTGTAGTTGTATCTGAGGATACAACCTATAATTTTTTATGAATAGCTTATTTAGTTTTTCAATTAGGGGATACTACTCTAATTACAAATCTAATACTTGATTTTGTTCTTTGCTTAGGGGATACTACCCTTAGTGTTATCTTATATATTTTATCTGTAGGGGATACAACCCTACAATTACTCTATATTCTTGTTATTCTGTAGGGGATACTACCCTACAGTTACTCTATATTCTCGTTTTTCTGTTGGGGATACTACCCTATAGTTTACTTTATATCATAGTTTATTTAAATTCTAGGGGAAAGCTACCCTATTATTTACTTGTCAAACGGCTCCATGCAAGGGATAAAACTTTACAGCACTCCTGATTAGGGAAAATCACCCTTTTAATCTTATGTTGAGACATTCAATACTTATTTTTACTTTGATAGGGGATACTACCCTATGTTTAATATATCCGGATTTGAATGCATGATGTTTATACAATGGGGAGACTACCCAATGTATATTAACATATATTTTTTTTTAGTATCTGGACGAGAGTGTTGGGCAGCTGTGAACGAGACAGATTTTGGATTTACCAACGAGACTTTGAAGAATTACCATGCTTGCATTCACCAACATGATGATGCAAAGGATATGTGTTGTATACAAGCTCACTATGCTAATGCTGTCGGAAATGATATGTACAGTTTCGATTACGACAGAGATTTTCCATCAAGGAATCTAATCCGTGGTGTCCCACTGATAAGTCAAGTGTCAAAGATCCTTTCAAATTTGTTTTGGTACGAGTATCTAAAGCCATCTATTGACAAGATCTTGGGAAGTCGCCAAGCTATTTTAAGTCAAGAAAAGGATTTATCAGTGACTAGCATTTACCTGGATACATCTACTAGCGCTGATGCAGAGAGGTTAGAAAGATTCTATGGCAGGTATAAGAATTCCCAATGTGAGTCATTCCGATCTTTGATGATGCCATGCTACATTTTTAAAGTTCAAGGTGAAGGGCCTTATGCTAAAAATGGTATGATACCTGCCAAAGTGTTGCTGGGAGATGGTGTTGATAGCCTGGTGGAGATTATAATACCTCTGAAAGTTGTAAATGATGATGTTAAGAATCCTGTATACAAGTTGGACACTAGTTGCAGAATTAACCATCAGTTAGGAGAGGTTATGTCAGCTCTGCCCTTCTATTTGGTTGGCCAAGCTTCCAATTCTAATATAATGGAGGTCTGGGAAATTTTCAATACTTTATCTAGCGCAAGTATCAAGAAGCCATACACCATTAATCTTCATGAAATGTTTCGTTACTCAGGCATTTGGGTGAAGTATGCTTGGTCAGTTCCGCTAATGAATTGGGTGTTCACCGGTGGTCTAGTCTGCCAGGAGGAGATTCTATCTACCTCAGCTTTCAATCATCTTAGCTTTGATAAGCTTCCAAACGTGTACAGGTTGTACACCCGTGATTTTCTTATTAGCACCAGAAATTGTATAAAGTCATTTTATGTTTTGCTTTTGCCTCAAAATTTTCCGGATGTAGACGCAACAAAGGAAGTAGCCAAGCTCAGCATGGAGGATGTTTGCAAATTCATTCCCTCTGCATATGAACAAGCATATGGAGTTATGAACAAGAACCCTCTGTATAAAATATTCAGCACTACTGATCACTACACCAGGATAGAAGCTATAGATGCGGGCATAGGTATTCTGAAAACATTTGATAGAATTTTCTATGCGTATGATCTGTCCCTGTGTTCTCTCATCTGGGACAAGGTTGCTTATGATAAGAAAATGGAGAAGGGAGAAGTTAAGGAGATGTTTGCTGACATTATAGACGAAGATTCAGATGGGGAGAGAGTGGATGTTCCCAATGTAGAAGTAGCTGACTATTACAGTTTTAAACAACTACTCGCATCCTACCCAGTGTTAAAGAACAACAGAGTTCTGGAGCGGTGGATTCTGGCAGAGCCAGAGAAGGCCTGGAGCCTACTGAAGAGATCGATGAAAGAACCTGGTCACCCAGACAAGTTTGCGTTCGGTCAAAGAAAGAGGGCGAAGCTTTTCCAAACAGTGTTAGAGGGAGTGATGGAGATCCCAAATATGACGATTAAACGTCCTAAAAGATCCGTTAAAAAATAAAGACACCAATCTTGTTCGGGGAATGTTGCGTTATTTGTGATTAGTCTAATGTCGTTAACTCCAATAGATTTACCCCTTTGATAATTAAAGAGACAAAATAATATATAGTTATAATACGTTTAAATTTAAATATCTTGCTAAAACATTATAAAAGTAATCGACATTCAATAAGTAAT
>LS056730.1:0-11827 GCA_900241095.1 Acartia tonsa
GTATCAAGTTGTATCACAGAGACCATCTCGACATGAGAGAGGTACTGTTATTTCTAAACTATGAAATATACTCTGTATCAAGTTGTATCACAGAGACCATCTCGACATGAGAGAGGTACTGTTATTTCTAAACTATGAAATATACTCTGTAACAAGTTGTATCACAGAGACCATCTCTACATGAAAGAGGGACTGTTATTCCTAAACTATGAAAAATACTCTGTATCAAGTTGTATCACAGAGACCATCTCGACATGAGAGAGGTACTTTTATTTCTAAACTATGAAATATACTCTGTATCAAGTTGTATCACAGAGACCATCTCGACATAAGAGATGTGAAGATAAAATTTTCCACAAGGATGCACAAATACCGAAGAATAAACCCAGGGACAGGAGTACTCTTAGGAATTAAGAAGACAGGGAGGGGGGGGGGGACATGAAACTGGTTGGTTCAAACTATATCAAATAATAATAATCAATTTTGTTTATCAATTAATCCTTCATTGTCTTACCCGTTAAGATAAAAGTTTATTATAATTCAAAATTTAAAGATAGGGGTTTGGATTTTCTGGAAAGATTCGCCTCATCATTAAGCTATTTTATAACTCACTTTATTTGCACGTCTTGCAGTCTGTTTGGTAGCAATCTGTGGTATTTATACGCCATCGGCTTACCAATTTCTAATTAGGATTCTTCTAACCACTATCTAATTAAGTTGTTTTTATTTACTCGCTTCAAAACTAATGAATGTAGTCATCCCTGTTAATGCTTAATGTAATTCAAATCTTACGCTGTTCAAGTTGATCTTGGGCAAATTTCGTATCATTGACCATTGATGGTTTAGTATCCTTTAAATGCTAATCATTTCGGACAAACTAAATTTGAAAAAATAAATTTAAATTATTAATTGATAATTTAAAAAAATCTGAAAGATATAATTTGTAAATTATGAATTTCCTCATTTGCTTTTGATTTTAATTTTTAAAAAAAAGTTTAAAGAAGTGTTGGGGTTTGGGGATATTTTTTATAGGGGTGATTTCTACTCCAAAATATTTATAATCCTTCCCAGAACCTATGAGGTTAGCGAGATCTTATAGTACACTCAGACGGACAGACATCCTCTTACTTATATAAGGATTTATGCAGTCACATTATTTAATATTTATAATTTTATAACATACCCTTTTTTGTCCAAACTTACCCGCTAATGATGGAATATGTTTGTCTATAAGGTATATTACTTAGATTTATCTATGATCTCTAGTCAATGTTATACGGCTAAACGGATTATCACTTATCAGGGCCTTGAGGGCGTATTCAATTTTGTAAATAGGCCTATGAATTACAAATTTTATAATCGGCTTGTCGGTAAAGCAGTTCCTAAGTATAAGGAGCGCGGCTACTCTTCAAACAGGGTTAATCCAAACGAAGTGACATCTACGAGGGGGGGTGGGAGCTAAAGGTGTGTGCGAATTTGAAAATATCTGAACAAAAATTTGCCACTTCTTGCCATGGTGAATTTTTACATTTCACACACAAAATGTGAGTTTCTTCCCCCCCCCTCCCCCCCGCACCCACACCCCCCCAAAAAAACTACATAGGGTATCCATCAGTAAGTCTGTCATGGTCATTTCGTAATAGATTATGCCTTCCCTTTATTCACCTCCTAATGATTTCACCCACTCCAGGAAAATCACTGTGCACGCCACTGGTTTTAGACTATATTATTTTTTTTTTATTTGCAGGTATTGTCAATAAAACTGTCTCTGACAAAACTATTTACATAAAAATGTAACCAATGCCAGACAAAAGTAAAAATTTAATACAGGCAACAAAACAAAATATTTAGGTAAAATACAAGAGATTTACTTTTATGTACCAGGAAACTAAAGGGACAAGACAATGGCCGATCCGATAAATTGATGTACATCTTCAATGGGGATACACAAAATTAACCCTTTTGTAGAATACAATTAGTGGTTGAAATGTTTTGACACTCAACCTAATTAAACAGCCAATCAAACTTTAAAAGTCACTAAAGGTTTTAGGACAATGAATAAGAAAACGTATTTATGAAACTTTGGGGACTAGTGTAATAAACATCCCATTGTACCCTACCTCCCTAGCTAGTAGATAAGATACCTAATTTAAGTATTAGGAAACAGTTCATTTTTTAGTTTTTTAGGATACAAAATCGTAAAGTATGGTAAAATTGACCAAAATACCATGTAGTAGGATCAAAAGAATCCGAGGCATTTTTACAATTTGCAATGTTCTCTACTTATTAGCATAACCGACTAAGGAGTGTTAGACCGATCATCGATAGAATTAATATATTTACGATTATGTCTAATATCAGCAAATAACAATTCATTCTTTAAGTTTAAATTTTCATATACATATATCAACACAGATTCAAAAATTAACTGCATTCCCCTATTTTCAACTCCTTAGGTAAAACCCTGCGCACACAACTGCATTTACTTGCTATAACAGCTAGACAATCATGGAAGGGGAGGGGACATTGGACTGTAGATAAAAGAGGTACCTAACATTTTAAACAAAGCTCTCACATTTGTTGGCTTAAAAACTTTGGTTATTAAATCCTGATTTGTTAGCTAAAACGTCCAAACTTTTCTTTAAGAAATGAATATGTTGACTCTAAAAATTATCAATAAAAGTTTAGCATTTTAACATATTTGAAATGTATGTATTTATGTAAGTAAATAATTTTCTACAATCACCATTTTTGCTTCTAAAAGTGGCTTTGCCCCAAGCATCTAGGGACATTGGCCTAAAAGGGGATTCTAGTTTACACTGTAAGTGTAAATATCAAACAAAATAAATCTGTAACAAGTTATTTTTTTGGATTTAGCTTTCCAGGGAAGCGCTAGTTTTTACTGGGATGGTTTTAGGCTACTATACTAATAGAATAGAATGAAAGAATTTTATATTATCTTATTCATCATTTAGGATAAAAGCGATGATGATTTATTTAAAAAGATATATTTTTTAAAGTTTGATTTAAATTTAATTTTATTGTATTTTTCTATTCTTTATTTAGTTTCTCTTATAGAATGGTTTGTCTTAGTGTATTATGTTTATTTAAAACTATAAATATTTGTATGAAAATTAGCAATACGAAAACATAAAAAATTTCAAATAAGGACAAATTTTGTCCATAAATAGCAGAAAATTATAAGAATGATAACGATATTTAGACAATGTACAAATAATTGATTTATATCCCCAATGACAATATACAATTATCTCTTCTGTAAATTAATATTATTAGTTTTTTTAGGCCAACGAAAAAGATAATGTGGTTCTAATACTTTGGGAACCAGTGTTATTTACAGTCAAATATCGATTCCCTTCCCGCATTTTCAAAAAAATACTGACGTATGGATTTCTAGTAAAGATTATAAAATTGCTACCTTTTCTAGATTATACCTGTAACAGGAATCACCATCCAAAGTATTTTTTTTAAATGGACAATTCTTACATGCCTAAATTAACGAAAAAAGCTACCCATTACGTTCGTATGGACGGACATACAAACCGTAATAAAAACTTCACTTTTAACAAATATAAAAAAGCTTCGCTTTTAAAAAATCTAAATACAGTTTGTTTGAACGAACACTGCAGTTAAGAGCCTGTATTACTTTCAACCAGTGGTTTTTATCTGACCCCCACATCTACTAGAGGACATACATATACTACATAGATCATAGATTGGAAATAATTACACAATTTACATAGAAAATTATATCTGACCCACACATCTACTAGAGAACATACATATACTACATAGATCATAGATTGGAAATAATTACACAATTTACATAGAAAATTATATCTGACCCCCACATCTACTATATAACATACTTATACTACATAGATCATAGATTGGAAAAAATTGCAGAATTTACATAGAAAATTAATCTATGAGTAACTACTTATTGAATTTATTGATATGAAAACAGAAAGCACAAAACAGATTTAGGTACATTAAGCACAGTAATGTCTGTCTAACCGTGGGCAGCAAAGGATCTAGCTAACTATAAAAAATCTAATGGGTTAGTAACTATTTTAGGGGAGGTTACCTCACCCTTCCCCCCACACCAAGGATAAATTTAGACTTAAATATGATGTGGTTGATCAACCCTTCCCCTTCCTTCAAGGGCACCTAGTGTCTTCTAAGGACGTGTTCGATGGTATTGTTAAATTATATAAATCTAAGTTATTAATATTCAAAGGAACAATACTATACTGTGCATCTTGTAGACGTACAAATAATGGTTCCCACGCTAGACAAATACCAGGGAGATAGGGATGAAACAATGGACAGTAAATCATTATTTTGTCGTAATTGTGCTTGTTGAATATGGTTTATATTTGGTGGAAAAAAGGGTTGTAAATTAGTTTATCATAGATCTCTCCCCCGCTGACAAATACATAAGTCAAGAATTTTTCTTTGGTTCCAAACTATTCTAATGTTAGTTTGGAGGAAACACTTGATTGGGGACCGAATTCATATACCTTCAAAATAGCATGTTATGTTTAGTAAATGCATCTCTGAAAATTATGTACAGAATGTTTCAGTACACACATGCATACATGCATCCTGATACTTTAGTGTTTAGGATAGTAAAACTCTTTGCTAAATGATACCCTGTTTAAAAGAGTTGACAAATTTTAACTTTTATTGACTTTACTTAAAAACAACCCAGACAAAAAATAGGATTCTCTATAATGTCCGGGTTTTAGAAAGACTCAAATTGTAGATTCAGATAAAAATTCAAGCTCTATTTAGGCTGTGAATCCTATGTGATTTTAGTGTGATTAGTTGATTATGAAAACCAAGGCATTAATTTAGTGATGCTACAATGGACTCACTCAACGCTCATGGATAAGGCATATTTTATAGTAATGTAGCTCAAGGGTATGTCCTAACGTTCGTCTGTCTAAAACACTTATCAATAGTAAAAAGGACAAACTTGTTTAAAAGAGGAATAAAATCTTCCTAGATTGCTTAAGATGATCATATTGGACAAACTTAAAACTGTCTCGCCACTCTAATAGCATTATTTGTTCATAATGACAATGTAAATAACAGTCAAAACAGGTCTTACAACGGATGCCAATAACCAATGTTCAGGGGACATAATTCTTCAACTTTTTACAGCTGTTTTAATAGTTTTAGAAAATTATATTCAAGGAAGGTGACAATGGAGTTTGTAATTAAATAACAACCCCTACTTCCCCCAAATATTTTCTTCTTGGTAAATTAAAACCAAAGATGATAGAATAGATAATCGTCTATTGTTCTTTCCCTGCATTAAAAGTTATTATAGTCCATAAACTATCCTTTGTCCGTGGTGACATTCTTGAAATAAGTGAATCTAACTTAAAATCTGGCTATATAAGCTAATTAACCAAAAGAGACTCTAAGATGCAAGGAGAGAGAGTTCAATGGACTGTAATTTACACTGGTACCCAAAGTTTTATAACCATGTTATCCTATTTGTTGCCTCAAAAACTTTTAGATACTTATTTCTAATTTAGTTTGGTTAGTTCCAAAGATTTCAAACAATAATTTTAATCTACAGAAAGGTATATTATTTGTCATTATTTTGAATAATATACAAATCTATTGCCCATTGTCTTATCCCTTAAGATCTCAGTTAGGATACTATCTAAAAAACTGTTAGTTTCAAAATATTTTTCGTTTTTCTTTTACGTTTTCTTTTTAAGAAAAAATATTCTTCTTCCTTTCTTATTTAATTTAATGATTTATCTTTTAGAATTAGGGTATGTCCGTCTGTCCGAAACGAAGAGCCTTCATCGATAGTTTAGGCATGATAGAATTTTCAAATAGATTTCAAACTTGACAATGGTGATTTCTGAAAAATTTTCTCGTTACCAGTATACCCATACCTCAATACCATACACTTTTAAATTCATTTTTCCAGTATAGCTTTGATATCCGATGGATTATAATCGGTTTTCAAAAATACTGAAAAATCAAGTAAAGCAATTTTCAATTAATAGTAAAATAAAATTCCTAAAATCAATACCAGTTTTGTTAGCCGTGACTTGTTTTAATCTTATAATTTTTCATTTTGAAATCAGCAAAAAGCTTTCTATAATACGATGCGATAAATATCTATTATTTCTCAAATGTAACTTTCTTGTTTTGATTTTTCTCTTTTCGCAGACAGTTTACTTTTAGAACCAAAGAACAACAAAAAAAAGTGTCAAGGCTATTGAGAAGCTATTGCAAAATTGTACTAAAAGCTGCAAAAATACCATCAAATATTTTACACAATGAATTTCCAATTCTGCGTCTAAAAATTTCCCCTTGGCCTTATAAATCAATTTTCCCCTGATTTGTGACCCTTTCTTCTCAAATTTAGTAATGGGGGATTATCTTCCTCCCTCTATTAACGCTTCCCGATTTGTGTAATATAATCTATAGGTTAACCGAGAAACCAACTTACAATTGATGATAGCAAATTTAAACAGAAAAAGCGGCAACATTAAGCTAACAACATTTTTGTAAATAAATGTTTTTGCAGGCATTTCTATAACATTATTGAAAATAATATTTTGTTGAATTACTCAATTTAAGGATAAAGTTTGGAAAATTTGTTAATATATAAGGAAGTTGCAGTTTTTTTTGTTCTTTTGATGACAAACGGGATTACATTCATAGTCTATAGAGATAATGATTTTGGCATTAACCCTTAACAGTCAGGCCCCTCGCTGCACCTTTATCGGTTAATAAAAGTATAGACATGGCTGATTTAATGTAGACCTAACTATTTTCTATTATAGTTTCTACATTCTACGTCCGTACACCTGTCTATCCATAAGAAACAGAATGGGAGAAATCTTATTTTTTATAATCACGAAATATCTCCTCTTCATAATTTTTGTATGATTTTCTGGTAGTCAAGCCAGTGTCATGGCTTGTAGCAAACATTTGGGGTAGCTGAAGATGCACAGAGACATGTGCCAGTTATTGAAGTACTTGGCCAGTGAAGGCGATTACAAGGATGATTTTCCCACAGACTATGTTTCCAAGAAATGTATATAATCAGGTCAAGAATAGTTACTTTCAAAATATAGGTAATTGATCAAAAATTTAAAAATGCATTACCAAGCAACTTTGGAAACTGAAATTTACTATTCTACAAATATTCTACAGAAGTGAAAAATTTAGCTCAATTCATTCTTAAAATCAAACCTACATGTTTTAAAATAATCATAATGGGTTTGAATTTGCTTTAAATATTTTTCATTATTTTTCTTCATAAAAAAATAATACAATAAACTATAATGCAGAAAACAATTTATTTCTCTTGCTTGTATTCACCTTAAATCCAAGTAATACAAGCAGCTTCACACTACCAACATCAACATACCCTACAAAATAGGTTTTCATTCCTTTCAAAAGAATCACAATCCTTTTTTCTTTAAATATACTGAAAAATTAGTTGGAAAAAGGCGCACAAGAATTACTTTTGTATTACCTCTATTATTTTATATTATTATATATGTTGGTTTCTAAGAATAATTTTGTATTACCTCAGAGAATATTTTATTATATCTGTTGGTTTGTAAGAATACTCTTTTATAACCTCTAAGAGAATATTCTATTATATCTGTTGGTTTGTAAGAATACTCTTGTATTACCTCTGAGAGAATAGAATATTATATCTGTTGGTTTGTAAGAATACTCTTGTATTATCTCTGAGAGATTGGAATATTATATCTGTTGGTTTGTAAGAATACTTTTGTATTACCTCTGAGAGAATAGAATATTATATCTGTTGGTTTGTAAGAATACTCTTGTATTACCTCTGAGAAAATAGAATATTATATCTGTTGGTTTGTAAGAATATTCTTGTATTACCTCTGAGAGAATGGAATGTCACCCTGAGTCATTCTCTGTAATCCCTTCTTCTCCGATAGTCAAAATTTCATAAGTGCGAAGCCGCTCAACAATTGCTGCATCTGATTGTCAGTCTATCCATCATTTATCCTTAAACCTTCCGGGGCTATTCAGTAACCAATTTAACCTAATCTTATCCTATCATAGGGTAAAAAAATAACACTCCAAAAACTACTCCCCCTATTATCACTTTATATAAACTTTAAAATTAGGGGGGGGGGTATTCTTTGCTCGACTAGGCACTTTAAGGGAAATCGCCAGTTTATCTATTTTTCAGAGTCAAAGTTACAATACAATTTGTAATTGCGTTTTTGTTGGTCCATCTATAAATTTGTAGGTTCATAACTGTTATCCAATCCCCGCCAGTCAAATTATCCAACATCTAGGAGTAAAGCTACTTAAAAATGTTTGTTTGTTTGTTGGATTTCTGTACTAACTCATTTTATTCATCTTTTGAAACCTTCTCATGCAAGGTACTATATCTTGCTATAAAAATAAGAATTTTTCTTCTTGGTATATTCGTACATAACATTTTGAAATAATAGTTCTTAAGAAATGTATTTCATTTTTAGAAATCCTAAAGATTTTTTTATTTATTAAAAGCAAAGCTTTTCTATAATTAGGGTCGGTTCGTCCCTCCGTACGCCCGTCCGTTAGAGACAGATAGCTTTTTTCGCTAATTTAGGCATGTTAGAATTGTCCTATCGATTTCAAACTTTGCATGGTTATTCCTGTAATAGTTAGGTACCATTTAGAAAGCGTAGCAGAATGTCCGTACGTCCATTTTAAACATGTTGATTTTTTACTTTTTTACATCAAATTTTTATGTGATCTAATTATCCGATTGTTCTGATTTTTGGTATACTGATTCCTGGGACATAAAAGTACAATATTAATAGCAAAGCAACTCTGTAATCAAGTCCTAAAAACGTAAGTATGTCCATAAACATTATCCTGTATCAAGAAGTTTTTCAACAAATTTACTCACAATTTTGCTTTGACTCTTATTCATTTATATTCTGATTATTCAGTTCTGACACTATACAAGTATTAATGTCCGTTTGTCCTATCGTTTCAGAGCTTCGCTTTTATGGATGTTGTCATCCTTTTTTTTATAAAATAAGGTGACAACATCCATAAAATCGAGGCTCTAAAATCAAAGGGCAGAACAAATGAACATCAACACTTGAAGAGTGTCAGAACTTGTAAGTCTAGACAAAATTGTATAAATAAATATGTTTCAAAATGCAGGATTTTTAATTATTATGACTTTAATTACTTTTAGATGGTTCATATATATTTTGTTTAGGCATACACATTAATATTCTGCTTATAAGTTATAAGCTTCGTCTATATGGATGTTGGAAGTTATCATCCTTGTTTATTACAATAATTTCATCGGATGGATTTTTATTAAATTTAAATAAATAATTTATCAGACAACCTATCCAAGCTTTTGAAGTGGGACAAAGTGTCTCAAAAATCAGCCATGTGACTTCATAAAAATGAGGGAGATGAGAGAAGTAGTGGGAAAGAAAACCCATAAAAAAGGATGGTAATCCCTCATTTTTATGACGTCACATGGCCGAATTTTATAACACTTTGTCCCACTAACAAGCTTTTTTCTAAACTTATATATTTTTTTATTTACAGGAAATGGAGTTTAGCGAGGGGCTTCAAACACAAATCCGAATGGCCCAACAAGAAATTCAACAGCTTAAAGCACAGAAACATAAAGGTTTTTTATTTATTTAAACAATTATTGTAATAATTTACTCTCAGTTGCTCCGCATGTAAATTAAATTAGAAATTAAAGTAGAAAGGTTTAGACACTGATAGATTGTCAAGCTGTAACAATAATACCAAATTTGGGCAAATCTAGTTTTTTGGGGGTAAAGGGGGTATTACATTTTCCCCTCCCCGAATGAAATGTAAAATGTTTGTTTGAGAAGGTCTCTAAACCAGCAAACTAAAAAGTCCATAATTTCTGGGAAAGATTAGTAAGTGTCATAGGTAGACTTTTGTATAAGAAAAATATCGATGTAGTCCCTTTCGTGGGAAAGTAGCTTTTGATAGGTAATTTTAGGTTAGGTTTGCTTATATCAAGTTGGGTGATTGTCCCGCAGGGGTGGGCAATTGGCTCCGCATGGTTAGACCTATCCACAGGGGCTAGACATAGGAGAAAAGCCACTGTAAAAACATGAAGAAATGCCCTTTAAGAGGCATTGCCACGAAAGGGACTATACCCAAAATTTCTTTGGGTGAAGGTGCTATTGTGGTAGTCGGACAGACAGACTGTCATTTCCTAGAGCATACTACGCTCTGAGACTCCCGGCAAATGCAGGTGTTAAAACTCCACCCATCACATTCCTAGGCCAATCCTTTCTTCTATTTTGACCGCCTAAGAATGCGGTCAAAGTTTATCACCCGCCGATATGGGGAGGGAGTTGCACCTACCCCCTTCATGTTCCAGATAACCTACCCTTTTCCGGGGGACGTTTACCTTACCCCCCACAGGGGCCTGCCCATCTGCTATTCACCTGGCTGCAGCCCCCCCCCCATTTTCTCCACACCCATTTTCTACCTAACTCAATATTGTAATCTGTTTGTATATAAAGCCATTAATTTGTTGTGTATAATGAGTTCTAAATAAACATTCAAACTGTAACTACTTGAAGTACTTTATTGATAGAATCCTTAAGGCTAGGGGCACTTTTGACCGGACTCGCTCAGTAGGGTTGAACTGCTTCACCCCTACCACAGATTAATAACACCACTTTTATTATTCTTGTTATGTCTTTTTTAGTGGTGACAGAACAAATTTATTTTTGTACTTTGTATAAGTTTGATCGCTAAAATATTTTTCCTCAATTTTTTTAATTCTCTTATTTAAAAAAAAACTATCTATATTTCTGTCTATCAACATGTCTATTCTTATATCTATCTAGATAATCCACCTGGTACGAGATCCACGTGGAATGATAAGGTCTCTGTCTTCTAGACCTGGCACCTGGGCTAAAGGAAACAAATCTTCCATTTAATTTATTGTACCATTCATTAGCTAGTTAATAAGAAATTATTTGAGAAACACTTGATCTTTTGTTTCTCAGCCAAAAGAAAGTGGTCTACGTTTTTACCATTATGATATTTGAACTATGAAACAGTTGGAGTTATCATAAACTCTAGTTTTTGGAAATATAAGAACCATTTTTGTGCTATTTATAGTTTGTATTTAACTCAGTTCTTTCACACAAATTTATGGAACTTGCACACGGCCAAAGTGAATACTTTTCCAATTAATTTTATGATGGAAAATTAAACTTAGGAACAAGAGATCCTGAATATCAGTGTACAAGACTAAGGGTAATAATTAATATGCTAAAGTGCAGTAGTGTGAATTGTATTCTGTGCTGTTTTTCTGATTCATATTTGTTACCCACTTTGTCAAATTGCTAAATGTTGTCTGTCTGACGCATTTCATCAATAGTAAACTAATAACCTTTCACAGAACAGATAGGACTCCTGATAAAGGTCGGAGAATCAAAGGTCGGTTGTCTGTTTTTCTGTATGGGTATAACTACTGGGTCAATTCTTGATGGATCAGTAATATTTGACATAAAACCACTTCACATAAATTCATTTTACATAAAACATTTCACATAAAGTATTATTTGACATAAACTCATTTCACATAAAGGTACACTTCACATAAAAACGTTTCACATAAACTCATTTCACATAAAGGTACACTTCACATAAAGGTACATTTGGCATAAAGGTACATTTGGCATAAAGGTACATTTGACATAAAGGTACATTTGACATAAAGGTACATTTGACATAAAGGTACATTTGACATAAAGGT
>LS056731.1:0-2500 GCA_900241095.1 Acartia tonsa
AAAATACATTACATTACCCATCTAAAACTTTTAAAACTTCTTATTACCCCCCCCCCCTAAATAAAAAGCTTGGACGTCCTAGTGGAAGAAAGTAAGTTTTTTTGAAAATTCAAAAAAGATGGAAACACAGACTTACAAACAGATAGACTTAACTGAGGAAGGATAGAAAAACGTAGAAGCAGACACACAGATAAGCGAACAAATATTTAAATGTAGAAAGATAGGGGACATTGAGTTGTTTATTACAAGAGTCCACAAACATTTACATTAACGTTTTCTTATTCGTAAGCTATACAACTTTGGGGACTTTCAATAAATTTTGATTAGTTGTTGTATTGAGTTGAGTGTCCAAACTTTCAACCAGTAATTATAACCTTCAGAGGGGTAATTTTGTGTATCATCATTGAGGATGCAAATCAATTTATCGTTCATTGTCTTATCCCTTAAGATCCTTGTTTAATTGGGTACTTCTGAAGATAATCCTTTAACCTTTAATGCTGAGAGTGAAAAGCATTATTGGCAAAACTCATGGAGAAAGGGAAATAGACTGTAGATTATACTGGTACCCAAAGGTTATAATAAATATTTGCTTGAACAAAACCCATGGTTACTTAATTGTTTGGTTTAAACTAAAAGTGTCCCGACTTTTCTACCAATAAGCTTGATCCACAGAAGGGGTAATTTTGTTTAACATGATTAGGGATGTCAGTTTATCCTTTATTGTCTTATCCCTTAAGATCCTTGGTAAATATGAAACCTTTTGTTTTTTAAATATGAAAAATACCAGGGAGGGAAGGGACATTGGGCTGTTTATTACACTAGTCCCCAAAGTTTTATAATAACGTTTTCTAATTTGTTGGGTTAACAAGTTTGGGGACATTTTTAGAATTTTTATTGGTTAGTTCATAGAGTTTAGTGTACAAACGTTTCAACCACTAATTGTAATCTACAATATTAGGGATGAAGATTAATTTATCGTCCATTGCCTTATCCCTTAAGATCCATGGTAAATATGAAACCTATTGTTTTTCACTATGAACAATATTGTTCTTGTAAAGAGATTCTAAATTTGTTCTAATAGATTTATTATCTTATAGATGGTCAATCTGACATAATATCATGCATGATTTATTAGCAATTTTTGTACTACTAGAGACAGCCCCCCGAGCATCTAGGTGCTCAGTATTACAAGGGAAGTACTTAAATATAGCTAAAAACCATCCTGAGACTTGAATCTAACCTAAAACTATCCCGGAACTTATGTAAAGCTTCCTTATAATGTAAAAAACCGGTTTAGTTACTAACGATATCTTTATCTATAGACAAAAAAAACTTACTTTTTTATATAATCGGATATAATTTCGATTTAACTATCCAAAGCTGAATTGAATATACACTTTTTAAAGCAATACAATGGTCAGGTTGATCATACAATGTACTCCTATCGGTCTAATTAAGATATTAAAGATCTAGTCTTTTTATAACTTTTTATTTTGTAATGGTTTAAAAAGGTTTTCTAATGCTGAACAATTTGTACATTTTTTACCAGAATATGTACATCTTCAAACCAATAATATTGTCGGATTCTTCTAATTGGTAATTAAGATATTAAGGATCTAGTTTTTTTTTATATCTATTTATGTTGTAATGTTTTAGAAAGGTTTTCTAATGCTAAACAATTTTTACTAGAATATGTACATGTTCAAAACAATAATATTGTCAGATTCTTCTAATTGATAGATTAAGATATTATTATTAAGGATCTAGTCTTTTTTTATAACTTTTTATTTTGTAATGTTTTGAAAGGTTTTCTAATGTTAAACAGTTTATACCAGAATATGTACACTTTCAAACCAATAATATTGTCAGATTCGTCCTATTGGTTCAATTAAAGTATTAAGGATCTAGTCCTACTAAGTTTATTTATGTTGTAATGTTTTAGAAAGGTTTTCTAATGCCTCACAATTTGTCCTAAATTTCTTGTTATTTGTGTAAAGTAATTTATCTTGGTGCTTATGCAGGGAGAGGGAGAGGACATTGAGCTGTTTATTACACTAGTCCCCAAAGTTTTATAGCTTTCTTATTCGTTGGCTTAGCAACTTTGGAGACTTTTATTGATTGTTTGATTCATTAGGTTAAGTGTCTAAACGTTTCAACAACTAATTGTAATCTACAGGAGGGATAATTTTGTGTATAATTAATGGGGATCAATTTATCGGCCATTGTCTTATCCCTTTAGATCCCTGGGTTCTATGTCCTTCTTATAATTGTGGGTGCAGGGATTTTGAGGGATAAGACAATGGATAATATATTGATAAACACCGCATTGATGATAAACAATGTAACCTATTCTGTTGATTATATCATTGGTTGAAAAGTTTGGACACTTACATGAAATAACTAATAAAATTAAATAATAGCACCCAATAATTTAAGCCAGCATGGTTACAAACTTTTGGGTACCAGTCTACTTCCTCCCTTGGGGATCATTGTTTCTAGC
>LS056731.1:7500-11826 GCA_900241095.1 Acartia tonsa
AATGACGAAAGGGCGTACCTACTAAATGTGTTAAAAATTTGTGGTATTTGGGAAAATCATTTAGTCACAATTATATAATCTGAGATAATATGCAGATTTTCTTAGATTTTAATTATTTAGTTTTGTTTATACATTTTTTTCCCATATATTGACTTTTCTTTTTTACTCAATGCCAAAATTGACATGGACCTTTAGAATTGCCTGTTGTTAAACGCTTCTTTGGGTTTAGCTTGATTTTGAAGTGAAATAAAGCATCTAGGGGCAGAGAGAGGCTAGAAAAATAGCTTTAAACCATCCACCTATACGAAGCTTGCCTGATGTAGAGAACCCAATCGGTTTTGTATTTATTGATATATTAAGAGTCAGAAAAAACTTACTGCTTAAAATAAAAGGATATGATGTACAGTTAATTCTTAAAATTTAAGAAACCTTATACAAATAATGATTTTAGATAATATCAAAATAGACTAATTTATAATTTTGCAATAAATTACAATTTAAGAAGTCCATTCAATGTAATAAATATAAATATATAAAATAGCCTTTTATTTTATATAGCTTACATTCTTTTAATTACAGTTGGCTAAGATATCTTATGTGGCAAATAGGAAAAAATAAAACACCTTGCTTTATTTCAATAAGATACAATTTTGCTGTTTTTTAGAAACATACATTTATGTATACCTCCCAAGAAGACTATGTGTGTGAGTGTGTTTGTGTGTGTTTGATGTGTGTGTGCGTGTGTGTGAATGTGTGTGTGTGTGTGTGAGTGTAATAATGCAGGCATTAATCATTATCAAATTATCACTACATCTCACCATGCACCAAGGAATAGGTAAATAGACAATAAAATACATGATTGAACAAACACTTTATAGTAGTTTCATGTTTGTGAAGAACAAAAAGTAAATGCAATTATTTTTTATTTGTACCTTCCTCACTGATTATACTTTTTCGTTACAGAAATCTTTGATAATCAACAGGTTGATTCTAACACTACAACTTTTTAATCAAGTGTAACCAGTGGCGTACTCAGCGATTCGCCTGAAGTTTAAGATGGGTGTTAACACCCCCTACCGCACAACACAATGCCGAAATATAGAAAAGCTTAGTTTTTTGAAAATCTAGCATCAAGGGAAAATATTTCTTGAATTTCTGGCTTAATTTCCAAACAATTTATTGTAGAACTTGTCAGGGATATAAAGGGATAAGACAATGTCCTATAAATTAATGTACAACCCCAATGATAAATCACAAATCTACACCTTCTGTAGATTACAAATGGTGGTTGAAACGATTGGAAACTAAACTTATTGAATCAACCAATCAAAATTCAAAAAAAAGTCCCAAAGTTGCTACGACAACAACTAAGAAAATATTATTTTTATTCTTTGGGGACTAGTGTAATAAACATCCCAATGTCCCCTCCCTCCCTGATAACTTGTAGCCTATATAATTTATATTTATAAATATTTAAGTGTATATGTATAACATATTATGTCAAATTATCTTTGTCTTATCCCTTTATATCCTTGATAACTTGTAGCCTATATAATTTATAAGTATTCAAGTGTATATATAACATATTATATCATATTATCTTAATCTTGATTACTTGTACAAATTACACAGTAATCATTGGCAAAATGGATTTATTGTTACTTGGATCTTACACCAAATTTTCATGTTCTATATTAAAGTGAACTCTGTAGCGTGCTAAAATAACGATCTCCTCCATCCCCATCATTTACCCAAATCCCTCCCGACCTACTGGATAAACCATTAAAAGCGAGGGGAAATTGCAACCCAAATTGACGACAATTTTTCTCCTATTAAATCATCCATGTGTATTATACATCCATTATTGGCAAATATAGCTTATAAAAAGAATGATAAATACAAAGAAAATACTGTATATGTAACAGCAACATGATGTTTGTCTGTTTGTACCGAAGGATCTTTCTAATCAATTTACCGGTATGGTTCTCCTTTACAAAGAAGCTTCTTATAAGTCAGGAAATGTTTAAATTATGACTATTTTAAGGGAAGGTTTTCAACCTCTTTAAAGAGAAATCACCTGTAGAAAAAAATATTAAACTTTTATTTCTATTAATGAAAAAATTAAAATTGAAAAAAGGCAGTGGTCGACTTAACACCTTTCCCACCCACCTCAAGAGCCCCTAGAGGCATCTAGAAGCGTTGTAGCTAGTATAATAATAATTATAATGTATCAAGAAAAAATGTACAAACTTATAATGTTTGGAACAAATATACCTTGTGGAAAATCCTTATTTGAACCTTCTCAGTTTCATTGTCAAGATGACAACAAACATATATTCCAAGACAAATATTACAATATGCAAATAAGAATGAATGTAGAATATACACATGGATATTATGCCAGGGGAATTTTTTTTTGTCAATTTAGGTTGCTATTTCTTCTGTTATTTATTGATCAGTTCGTTTATCCAGTAGCATTTATCATTTAATGTAGCCAGCTGCGAGTATTACTTTATTAGGGTACATGAAAATCTGGTGCAACATCCAAGTATTAGTATATCTATTATGCAAATAGGTAAACCATCTATTTTTCCGCCAGTAGACAATCCTTAACCCAATACCATCCCCCATTTGTAATTTTTAAAATTTGTAAGGGAAATTTTTTTCTAGGGGCAATATCTCTTGGGAAGCATATCAGTTCAGTGGTTAGCGATATCCTTCGATACACACAAACAGACAAACAGAAATCCTGTTATTTTATTATGAAGATTGGAAAATTAATTTTTATTTTATACTTATGGGACAAGGGGTTGTGTCGCCCAATTAACATAAGACCTCTAAAAATTAATGTTAACGAAATAAAAAGAAAACAAAATTGATATATATTTGCTTAGACATTCATTTATTTAGTATCCATTTATTTTTTATTTACTTTTTATAAGTGAAGCTTTGATACAATTAGGGTCTTTTTACTTATCAATGTTAGAATTGTCCAATCGATTTCAATTTTAAGCAAAGCAGATCTAAGATTAAGTCATACAAATCTAAGTATATCCTGCAATAATTTATATGATTTTTTGTATTCTGTCTATTTATTTTTTACATTCTACATTAGATTTCTGAGCTACGCTATTATGGATGTTGTAATCCTTATTTTATTATTTACTTTTTAAAACTTAATATGGGCATGTTTTAACCAAAAATACTTACTTTCATTCACTTAAAATCAGGGAGGGAGAGGGCATTGGCCTGTGGATTATGTTGGTACCCAAAGTTTTATTCAAGCGTTCACTCATTAACTGGCTTTGACGTGTACTTTAATTTAGTAATTTGTTGGTTTTAACAATTTTCATTCAATAATCATAATTTACAGACGGGATAATTTTGTTTATCATAATTGAGGATGTACAGCAATTCATTGTCTTATCTCATAAGATCCATGCTTAAAAAAATGTCAAAATAAGAAAAAATGCTTTATCTAGTATTATTTATAAGATTTTTAAAGCCTTTAAGTACTTTTGAAACCTATTAAATACGTTACCTACTTTTGAAGTTGTTTGTCTTTAAGATATTTTACAGATTAATTTCATTGAAAAAAGCGATTTAAGTTTACCATTACATTGTCGTTTTATAAAAAAAATAAGGAAATCATTTTTGTTAGACCTATTAGCATTTTATTCTTTTTTGTTAAATAAAATCGCCCAAATCCTTATAATAATGTAACAGGATGTGTGTTTGTCTGTTTATTTGTACTGAAGGATCTAACCAACCGCTAAACGATTTGGCTCTCCTTAACATGGTGGCTCTTCTTAGGTCCCGGGAAGGTTTATAACTATTTTTGGGGAGGGCACCACCACCCTCCCAAACGAAATCACAAAAAAATATTTTTTTTTTACTTATTTGAAATATGAAAAAAAAAAACATTAAAAGTGTCACTAGAGGCCTCTAGGGGCGTAGCCGCTAGTTAAAGATAAAGTTAAAATGTATTTATTTTTTTTTCTTCTTACCTGTAGAATTAGATAACCATTACTCCTTATCAGGGAGGGAGGAGACATGGGCTGTTTATCACACTAATCCTTAAAGTATTAAATTTACGTTTCCTTATTAGTTGGCCTAATATCTTTGGGGACTTTTTATTGAATTTTGTTGATTGAATGTTTTATTAAGTTAAGTGTTCAACTATATATTTGTAATTAACAAGAGGGGTTATTTTGTGTAATTAACCCTTAACGGTCGGGGGGGGGGGGGGGGGGGGTGACCCCCCCCCCCCCCGGTTTTTTTTTAAGATTTTTTTTTTTTTTAAAAAAAAAACCCCAAAAACGGGGC
>LS056732.1:0-11823 GCA_900241095.1 Acartia tonsa
TGTCTAGCATCGTATTATATCCAGCTTTCTACGAATATAAAAATGTACAATTATAAGATTAAAACCAGTTTTTTTTAACCCGTGCCTACGGCACCTAGGGGCTAAAAACTGGTTTTAATCTTTTAATTGTACATTCTATATCTGCGGAAAGCCGTTTATAATACGATGCGAGAAATAACTATTCTTACAGACAAAGTGTTAATTAAATATAATTTCCTAAATCAAGAAAGATTTAACATTAAGTAGAAATGCAGTTATCTAAAACTACTGGCCTACAGTGTCAGATACATGCTTTCAATTAAAGCCTCATTATTTTCCACAGTCGGTTTTAGATTGTTTGGGTTTGGTCTAGAAATAAAAAGGCCAATTAAAAAAAATCATTACGATTTTTTTCTATGCGGTGTGACCTAATGAAAAAAATACAGATAATGCTTATTTTGTAAAAGCGAAGATAATAATTTAATAAAATTATTGTATATGAATTCTTTAGCTAATAATAATAATAAGCTGAAAACAGGAGAATCTAAATATTTGAACACATTCTATTAGACGTTGTATTTTAGACCCTAACATAAAATTGTACATCTAGAAGAAAAAATATATTTTAAATCATTGTGTCGAAATAAAAGATGCATGAGTCATGTTATTGGCCAACATAAGTCCTATTTGGCGCTTTTTTTTACAAAATAACTAAGATATAGAATTATGTTTATTAATTAACAGCACAAAAGGGTGACAAATTAAAGAAGCAACTGCACTCTAAACTGATAAACCAATTTGCTCAAATAGCTCTATTGGAACATTTAAAATACATAAAGTAACTGTTGCGAGCGGTCTAATATGGAAAGTTAACTCTAATGGCATACCTATGCACTTTTGTCCAAATAAGGAAATTTCTAGTTACTGCAGATTAGATTATCAGATCCTTAAACAATTGGACGAATCATCAAGTATTTGGACAAACTAATCTAATCTCTATAAATCATACAAATATTTGTATTACCAAAATCATATTCAGGGCTCGGCAGCCAATATTTTTTTTGAGTTATTTGCCTCTTGTATGTAAATTTTTTTTCTTGAAATGCCATCTAGATGCAGCTGCTGATTAAAATGTATATAGGAATTTTTAAAAATATTACATAGGATAACATTTTTTCCCTTTCTCAAAAAAATCGTTGATTTTTTTGCACATTAAATTTAAATGTAGACCATAGTATGATGTCTTAATTGTTAAGATATTTGGAATCTTTGATATTCAGAAATTCTTTCTATAGATTCTCTTTGCTACCTGAATTTCCACATTTTTTTAATGTTTTAATTAAATTGACAAAAATTATGATATTTTACAAGAAAATAGTAAGGTTTTTAAAGTTAAGGTGGCTGTATTTGTGACTTTCATTAGATTTATGACACCAGAAGCGGCTAAAGCTTCGACAATAATTGAACTAGCGGCTAAAATTACGACTCCGGCTTTCGTGTAACGTTCAGCTGAACGCAGAGGACGTAACTGCGGTATAATTCGCTAAACTTATTTGATTAATTATTTGAAAATTTAGTTTGAATTTTTTATTATTTTTCAGACCGAAAAATCCTCGAATTCTTTTGCATAGACTTAGAATACTTAAAATAGTTTTTGGTAAATTTTTTAGTTTTTATATCTAATTTTTATAAAAAAAAAAACAAATTGAGATTTCAAATAAATGATATTTTGTTAATTATCCTAATCTAGAAAGTTTGTTAAAATCATTAATAATCATTGCAACAAATTTACCAAACCATAATTATCATTAGGGGAACATATTTTTTTGTTTATGTAAAAGCCGCCGCTTTTGCCGCAAACTATGTTACATGTTACAGCAGGCTAAAGGCTATCATCTATGATTTTTTTGGGTGTACATTCCCCTCCGCGCATGTATCCATTATCATTTTTTCGTAACTGCATATAACAGTTAAAACCATCCCTTTTCAATTTCCTTTCTTATTCCTTGGGACGATTTCGTAGGAGGTTTGATGTGCTTGCTCTCCCAACACAATTGAAAAAAACATTTCCGTAAAACAGAGCCATATCGGTTAAGAATTTAGGAATATCTTTTGCTGCAGATAGAAATTTGAATACTTTTGTATAAGCATTGCATCTTTTTGCAAATATAAAACACTATGGGGATGTTTTAATATGCGGAACTGAATGCACACTGATTATTCATATAATGACGGAATCATGCGTTCTAAATTAAAATGTGAGAAAATTATCCCTTCGAAAATTTACTAAGTAAAACAAGTACGAGCATGTTCAAGTAGCGCAGCCGTTATTATTATTTTAAAATCAAGTTGAATTTTCATGGCTAATTCAAAAACGCCATTATCTTATATAGCAGCATAGGAATTTTTTTCTCTGATTAAATGAACTTCTTTGCTAATTTGATGGTAGAATCATAAAAAGTTAAAGCATACATTTAACTAACACAGCAGCCAAGGTGGACATTTTTAAATTTTAGAGTAGCTTAACTTCTAAAAACCTAATTTAACCTCAGTTAATGTAAATAATTATTGGATGGACAAAGACTAATAATAGAGAAGCTGCGCTAATACTATATCCAACAACATGTTTCTCCAGTTTAATTAATGTTAGTCCTTGAAAATTATTTTCTTAATGAATATATTAATTAGATACCATTACAAAGACAAACGTCTTTTGACGGCTAGAATTATAATTTACACTCATACTGCTACTATATAATTATGTCTTTCTGTCTGTGTGACACGTTTAAAGTTAGTTTTTCATATTTTTTTGAACATTAGGTATATCATAACTTAATGTCAGTGTAATTAATAATTTCTACTTAGTAAAGATTGAAATTCTATGAGAAAATATTTTTTTAATCTGCTGCTATTAAAGAAATATTCTTATTATCAATGTACCTAATTTATAAAGTTATGTTAAAAATTTATGAGCAAATGGATGTTGTCAACCTTGTCTTCTTTATAGTTTGAAAGATTTGATCTCGTTTGTTTTAAAATTATAACATTTAATTTGTCTTTTAAATAAACAATGAAATAAACACATGATATTTTCTTTTACGTTTTCGCGTAAAACATAAAACAGAAATATCATAAAAATCTAAAAGTAATTTATTTTCTTCAAAGAATCCTCTTTTTGTCTTAAAGAACTTAGGTAAAGTATTTGTTTTTAAATGTTAAATATTGAGTTTACATAAAAAGAATTAGAAACATGTTTTAAGAATTTTTACAAATCTGTTTTCTAAGTAAATATAACTAAGAATTCATGTAAATATCTTTTTCTGCTACGGAAAACTATTTTCATGTTTCAGTGAGGTTTTTGATATGAATTTTAGTGTTATAGAGTGGGGTAGCCATGCTATGAATTATCAGGGAGGGAGGAAAAATTGAACAATAAATTTTACTTGTATCCCAAAGTTTTATAATCACGTTTTCTTATTTGCTTGCTCAAAAACTTTGGGTACTGATAAAGAATTGTAGTTAGTTGATTCCAATCAAGTTGTGTCAAACTTTTCAACCAGTAATTTGGATCTACAGAAGGGGTAATTTTTTTTATTATAATGGGGATGTACATCAATTTATTATAAGCAATTTTTACATAGTAAGACATCTTTAGTTCAAGAAAAATTAAAAAATCAAACAGAATGATTTTTCAATGCTTAGGTTTTCAATAAATAAATATGTCATAGAGTATATGTATTATTAAAAAATTAGTTAAGAATAATCCGTTTAATTACACTAAAATCAATTTTATTCTAACTGTGAAGAGCAAGAAAGAAAGAAAACTAATTTGAGAATGACTGCCTATATATTTCCTTGTATAGTCTAACTTTGGAATGGACGAATAATTGACTAAAATTTAGAGTTATTTTTAAGAGCAAACCATGTCACAATGTCAACATTGAAATAGTTTGTATTTTAAATTTTGTATGGGATTAAAGCTTACATACTCCTTTAAAATCAAATCAAATCTTTTTATCCTAACTAGGGTACGCTTTATATCTCATTTTAATTCATACAGTCAATGGTCATACTGGTAGCTCTTGAGACATTGATCACTTTAAGTCAATTGATTAAATTAAAAACACACATACAGTCGCAATTGTAGACATTAAAACTGAAAGTGAAAATTAAGTTATTAGAACTTATTTTGTTGAAAACATGTCGATGATATTTCTAAAACTAATAGGCAGCAAACTTTAGGAAATAGGGAAAATATAAGGAGGGCAAAACTATGTAAGTGATTTTTATGGGAATAAGGAGCAAATTTTATTGCTGTTTTGTTCTGAAATTTATTTCTTTACTTTAACATACCTTTATATAAGCGCAGCATCTCTTAAATTAGCTTTGTCTGTTTGTCCTTAAAATTGTGCAAATAAATAGTCTATATACCGAGTTACAGACCAATCAACACACTACAATTTTAGAGCAGCTTTGCTTTTTAATATTTAATAAATGGTCTTATTCTAAACCTGTTCCATGCAACCTATAATTCATTCTGTTAAAGTATCCTTTTTAAGGAAAAAAATATTGAAATATTGGTACTAAAATCTAATATACATTACCTTGTTGTGCAAACCTAAACAGACTACCTAATATTTCATGAAACAAGAATATATATAAACAAAAGAGAAATAATCAGCTCTTAGTTAAATTAATAAAAATTAAATTCGACACATAAAATGTTATGCTTATACAGTCATGATAATGATTAAAAGTTAATGATAAAATTCAGAAATAGCAGTTAAAAGAACGTACTGACATTGTGTGAATGATTTTAGAGTTACAAGTTGCAACATTATATAGATATCTTATTGTCATGGGAATCGTCATATAAAGCATATATGGCTGTTATATTGTGCCGAAGTTTAGAGGTATACCTACTTGACATGTTGATATATGTTAATAAAAGAGTGGCTGCGCTTTTAAAAATCCTAAAAGAAGGATGTGTAGGCATGAAACCTAATCTGAGTATCCGTGGAAATACCTCAAACTCATGCAACCATAAGTAATCCTGGACATCCCTTCCATATGGTGTCCCATCAATTGCGCAAAATTTATTGCGTTAGCAAATAATTATTCATATCAATATTATGTTAAAGATATCCTTTTAATTAATTTGCAGTTGTGACTCTTTGTGAATATGAAACATTTTTTCCAATATATACTCGTTATAGGTACTAATTACAGAAATTTTGTATTAATGTATTGGGTAGAAGATTAACTCATTGTCTTTTGTCATAACCCGTTTGGAAATTCGTCAAAAAAATTGTGTGCTATTTAAAAAGAACACTTCTTTGAGATTGTAAATACACTACAACACATCTTCAATTAAATCTTATGCCCAGTAGTGTGCGTACACTTCTGCATATTATCACATATATAAACACAATAGCAAGTTATAAAGAGGGACCATCAATAGATATGGGTCAATTAAAGGTTTGTGTTTTATATAAGAATATCAGTTCTGATAATTTGATAATGTGAAAGATTTACGACAGTTACTGCATATTTTTCCCCCTCCTTCATCTTTTGATATTGTCAGGCAGGTAAAGTACAATGGTGTTTAAACTAATATACTCCACTTTCCTCCCACAATTACTTTAATCTACAAAATGCTGTAGTTATAAGAATTGGAGAAAAGAACTTAAAATGAAACAATAAAATTATACTGGTTTAGTCGACTATATGAAATTAGATATGATTGACAATTTATTAACATTATACTATGACAATAATATTGCAAGTAATAGGACATAGTGTCAATTGGCCTATCCCTGAAACCCTAGAAATGTGTATTGTATTTAAAGTAAGAAGATTCAGAATTACAATGGTTGACTGCCCTCCCTTTGATTTATCCTGAGGCCTATTCAAATCCTTTCAAAGTACAATACTTGTCTACCCACTTTAACATTTATTTTTTATGTGTGAATTTTATACTTTTAGGATTTGTCCATTCGTAGGATAATTCTGGTCGTAGATTTAAGCTTGTCAGAATCGTCCGATCGATTTCAACTCATTTTTCTACATGTCCAAAGGGTTATTTATTAGTTGAATATTTTATTTGGTTTTAAAAATTTAAAGTGATTTAAAATGATATAGCATTATTATAAATTTGTTCTACCTATTTAGATAACAATTTTATAATATAATAGAATCTTCCTACAAGCCCTTCCTATTCACTCAAACCCAAGTCTCTTCTCCTTTGGGGTAACAAGAAAGGCAATATTAGAAGAGGCAAAACAATAAACTATTTATATGTTAAATGAATGTATTTTTTTTGCTACGTTTCAAAGATTTCAAAATTGCAATTAATTTCATCCTGCTAATATTTTTGAAATTTTAATTGTTCTTGTCAAACAGACCAACAAACATCCTATATTATGGAGAAGCTTTGTTAATATAAGTCGTGATAATAGATAAGATATAAGGGTATTATTCATTACTGGTGGCCGAGAAAATTGTTTAGACATGCAATGATGCCTCTCTGTCCAGGGACACGGATATACTTTAGAAATACAGAAATCAAAGAACAACTAGAAAATGAGGACGATTACGTCCAAATGTAACTAAGCCTTTCAATCAACAAAAGAAAAAATATAATATTAGAAATTCTAGGGGTAATTTATCTTGGGGAGGGGTGGAGATACTCTCCCTCAAAATAGTTAAAAACCTTCCCTGGGCCTGTAAGAAGCTTTACTGTAAAGGAGAATCACATCAGTTCAGTTAATAGCGATATACTGAAAAAGCTTACTACTTTATATTATAAGATTAAAGGCATTTCCATAATTTTGTAGAACACAATTGCATATTAAGGGTTTGTCTGTATTACAGTTTATTATTCTTTATTCCAAACTTATTGCTACTCTTCTACTTCTAGACGTCTATTTTTATTAACATTCTTAAAATAAAAAAAAGCGCTAAGAATAATTATATTTTCAATTCATATCCCTTTCTCTGTAATTATTATTTAACAAACCCCTCTTCTCTTCAATTGAGATAAAATTTCCATTAGGCTGATTGAAGGTTACAAACTGAGCTGTTGTTATATGTTGTGGTGGGTTGTTGCGGTGCTTTGGCAAGATTGGGGCTGTTGTTGATTTAGTGTGGTGGCTACCAGGGAGAGAAGGTTAGGAACTATTAAGTACAATGACAATGGAAGTGCGATAGTCAAAAGATTTTCTAAAGTCTTATATATGTATACTGTAAATATAGTAGTCAAGTTAGATTATTTGTCTTTCTTAGCTATACTAATAGACTGACGGACAAAGTTAGTTAAAGATTACATTTGTTACAAAAAAAATGGTTAGTTATTTTGACACAGTTTTTTCAGTATGGCTTCGAAACCGATTAATATCCGGTGGATTAAAACCAGTATTCAGCCATACTGAAAAATCATTTATATCATCGAAATACAGACAATTTCAACGAATATTAAAATAAAATCTTAAAATTAACAAAACTGGTTTTAAATTTGTAATCTATCATATTAATATCCACGGAAAGCTATCTTTAAACATAAAATTAAAAAAAAGATACATTTCCCTATTTCCTTGGTTGTTAAGTCAGTAAGAATTGATATTCAAATACTCCCAACAAATTTTGGACATTCACATGACAGAAATTTAAAACCATAAATATACAAAGAGGGATATTTGACTGTTTATTGCACTGGTCCCCGAAGTTTTATAATAAAGTTTTCTTGTTCGTTGGGTCTACAACTTTGGGGACTTTATTGAATTTAGATTGGTTGGTTCATTAAGTTGAGTGTCCAAACGCTTTAACTACTAATTGTAATATACAGAAAGAATAATAATTTAATAATTGGGGATGTACATTGTTTCAGCAAAATAAAAAGCATGTTTTTTCATCATGTTATAATCATGTTTTTACTACAGCAGTAAAATACTAAACACTGAAATTAGGAAAAAAGCAAAAAAGTTATCGGCATAATTGTTTAATTTAGATATCCCAAATTTCTATGGAAAAAGAAACAAAGTTCATGGTTTTAAGTTTTTGATAATTCCAAGAACCATAATATAAAAAAATATATTTGTTACAATGTTATTGAAATAAAACTGAATGATGACATGTTAAAAAAAAACTTTATTATTGTCATTGAGTTTTAGAGTTATCTTTACAGCTTAGGCTCTTAAGTCAAGAATGAATATATATTTAATTTATTTTTTGTAGATAAAAAATTACTTTTCACGATAAGCATTTATCACAAAAATATCCATTTTTGCCATCAATGAAAGGGCAGGGAATTGGCACTTGACTTCTCCAGTCTAAAGTTATCATTATTGACACAAAACGAAGCAATTTTTGCATCTAATTGCTCATTATCTGAAAACCATAAAAATGTAAAATTAATCATAGGTAATCCTTATTTTTTTACTGGCGGATAAGTTAGAAGTAAATTAGTAAATTTGGTCTCTTATTATTCCAACCTAATAAACAATAATTATATTTGAATTATAGAGAAGCTATGCTCCTGTATAAATGACTATCCAAATATGTGTTGGTGGTGAAGATTTTGTTTATTCATCCTCAAATTTGACAAGTATTGGCCTTCAAGTCAGAGAGGTGGACACTCAATACCAGGGCTTGGCAGCCGCATATTCATTAATAGCAAAACACCACTGCCCCTTTTTTTGCAAGCCGCTTAACTAGAGCCCTGGTCAATGTAAAGGATTTGGTTATAAATGCCATGTTTTAAAAGATCATTTTAGAAAAGAATGTATTTGAAGATTTTATTTAAAATGAACAATTCATTGACTTTTTTTTCAATTGTACGCCCTATCTTTTGAGCTTCGTCCCTGTTGTTTGTTAACTAGAAATTTCTCGGGGCTCCTGTCATTCAAAAATCTTTGACATGTGTTTTGAATATTTATAAGAAAAGCACATTAAAAAAACGAAGATTTTCCTTATAATTATCTGTAAGTCACAAAATTGAGTCCGATTTTAGACGAATGAAAAGAAATTTGTAGCACCTTTTTCATTATACATTGAATACAAGGTTTCAAAATAAAAAAAATAAAATTAATGTTGCAAAATTTGTCAAAATGCAAATATAGTCATTATTCTGTAGTTCTTACTTTGCTTTTATGAACGGATCATTCTTGTTAGATGGTTCTTTTTAGAGGGTTTGAATATTTTTTTCTATAGCTATAATAAACTTTTTTTATGTGTGTATATCATGTATAATAGGATTAAACCTAAATCTTTAGATTGGACCTTGAAAATATTCAATTTTCTGGATAAAACTTCCTTTATTCATCATATTTCATTTAATTTTGGTGAATATTTTATAGGATTATCATTATAGGCACACAAAAAACAATCTTGATAACATCCATACATAGCGAGGCTGGGAATTAAATAAATTTATAGCAGCTAAACATATGCAATGGAAGGATTAAAGAAATTGTCTAATTAATCTTGAAAATTTATGGGTATATTCCCTTTCGTGGCAACGCCACTTTAGGGGCGATTCGTCTTATTTTTAAAAAAAGCTTTTAATAGGTTATTTTTAGGTTATATTGGGTTAGGTGATTGCCCCGCAGGGGCTAGAAATAGGAAAAAAGCTACTGTGAAAATACGAAGAATCGCCCCTTAAGGTGCGTTGCCAAAGGGACTATACCCAAAATATTACCTAAATATTCTAAGACTACCAAATGCATTAATTCATACATGATATTAATATATTACATTTTGTTTTTAAAAAAGTTACCTACTAGAAATAAAATCCAACTTACACATACATAAATTCACAATTTTGTATATCTATTTATTTAGTCTTTAGTTAACACAACAAAGCGTATTCGGGAGGGAAATGGACATATTTTGAGAAATTTCATTGTATTTTGATGTTTGCTTACAATGTTTGATCCTTATTTACATTAAGAAGTTAAGGGGTATTCAAGCCCCATAAAGTTAGAGTTCTACTATTTTTCCTTTAATCCACTATTCTTAGCACTTTTCAATGGTTTTAAGTAAACATTTGCCTCAAACATAAGTGTTAGAATATGAGATTATCTGTCCCTGTGTGGAGCTGCTAGCTGACCTGTCAGTAATTGTATAGAAAAGATTTTAAATCCTACTTTATCCCGCAAGATAATACAACAACCAAATCTTACCAACAATTTTTATAAAAAATATTGCTATTTAAGAATTGTACATTTTAAAAAGGGCTTGGACGTGGCTGTTAATTTATAAAACATGATAGAAAAGTTGACACGGCTGTACTTATAGGCAATTGGTACCATTCGCAGTTTTTTAATACTTGCTGGTTGTTCAAAATCAGTGCGTCTGCGAATTGGAGTCGAATTACAGATTGATAAATTTAACTGGCGGCAGCGGCTAATAGCCTGAAAATTCTTTAGTTTGACTTTTTATCTTCCAAAGTAAAACATGATGAATTAAATCCTGTATAAATTTGCTTCCAAAATAGCCTACATGAATATTGTTACCCAGGATTTACCAAATTCATTCACCGATAATAAAAGCTTCACAAAATTTGGATGTTTGCTTTTGAAAAATACGCCTGTTGCGAAAAGGCATATTGTTTTTACCTTTTACACTTAAAAAAAAAATCAAACCTCTACAGATTTGCCTTTCTGTCCTTGATTAAACTGACTTTTTCTTTTGATTTAAAAATAGTTGTAGATAAAATATCTTGTCGTTTTTTAAGGATCATTGCTAGAAGGTTCAGTTGTATTTTTCAATTCAAAGGACCAAAGTTTTCATAAAAACTCTTCTGGTTGTTTTTAAATTTTTACAAATTTGGTATGCCATAAAATGCAGAGATTTTAAAAGGTTTTTACTGAATTTGAGATAACAAAGATTATTTTAACAAAATGATGCTCTGAAACTTAATAAATTTTTTAACTTTAAAAATCTGTCTTTATCATATACATATAACAAAATAATTTCATTTTGATAAATAGGATTTTAAAGATTGTTTGTCAGTGATGTATTAACACTTGTAGGCTGCCGAGCCAAGCTAAAAATAAACAACAGTCATATTTCATAAAAACCTATCTGTTACGGACAAACGTACCGACCCTAATTATAGAAAAGCCTTTCTTTTAATAGATATTTATGAATACTTTAACTTTGTAATTTGCGCATTTATGCAAAAAATGTTTCTCGTTGCTTTTCAATCTGCAATCAGTTATTCTAGGAGCTATAAAATTTGCAAAGATGGTCAATTCAAATTTGCATAAATTGGTAAATATCATGAAGAAAAAACAAATACAGTTAACCTTGTAGTTTTATGAGAAGTACAGCTGCTCTATAACTAGTGTATATGCGACAAACTGTCAACTACGATTAAATGAAAAAATGTAAATTGAGTTACTTTTAAATCAAAAGTTTCTACTACATAATGTAGAAAAAAGATAATATTTTGAGAGAAATATCTACAAGAAAATGTTATACAGTACAAAAGTCATACAGTACAAAACTTTTATTCTTTTGAACTTTGATTCTTTTAAACCCCCATCCCTTCTACCCCTTCCCTTTACACCAAAACCAGCGGTTAAATTGCTCAGTTTCAAACAAACCTTTGTACAGTAAAGAATAATAGAAGGGATAACCATATTCATTATAATACATTTAACTTTTTCTTTGTATTTTCGAGCACTTTTTCATTATTTTGTTGTTTCTTTACTTTAAAATAACCTAATTTTTTTCAAAATATATATCTGATTTTACTATAAATATTTGAAATATGGTTAATTTTGTGCAGGTTGACAAGGATTAGATGTGATTTAATCGAAATATATTCCTACAAATTGAGCT
>LS056733.1:0-11822 GCA_900241095.1 Acartia tonsa
TTTTTATATTCGTAGAAAGCTGGATATAATACGATGCTAGACATAGTTTTTTCGTATGGATGAGAACCGGTTTCTATCCACCGGATTCGAATAAATACGAGAAAAATTGATATCAATTCATTATAAGACAAAAAGCTTATTTTACTTCTTTTGAAAATAATTTTTGAACTTAAGTATTGAAAGTATTTAAAATTATATCTATCCTTTAAAGAGAGTATCGTAATTCTCCTCATAAAATAATTACACAAAAACTTGAATTTAAAATCAAATGGTTGGCAGAAAAATGTGGATTTATGTATATCTTAATTCTGACATTTTTAGACAAAAGACACCGAAAAATGCATGAATTTAAAACATAAAATTAATGATTAAAATATACGTTTTCAAGAGAGAAAAAATAAATATTGATAATCTTAGCCGCGTTTCATTTCTGAAATTATTTTAATTTTATCGTTTTTTATTATATTTAAAAGTTTACTTTTTTATTATGAGTCTGTCGGTGTAATGGATTTAATATTAATCGGATCTTACATAAGATAATAATGTACTTTAATGAAGTGAAACTCGTAACTGGCAAACATAATGATACACCTCTCCTCCTACTGGATGAACGAACTGACCAACAAATGATATCCATGTTAGCAACCTAAAATGACGACAATTTTTCCCCTGTCATAATATCCATGCATATTCTATATCTATTGTCGGTGTTTATGTTTCTGTGTAATTATTGTGTGTGTCTGTTCATAATTGTGTGTTTGAGTGTGTGTGTGTGTGTGTGTGTGTGTGTGTATATGTATGTCTGTGTGTGTGTGATGAATTACTATGGCCCTAAGGAACCCAGATACCCACATTCAACTAATTTTGTGGCCAATAAAACTAGGAAAACTTATTTCTGTTTCCTCAATAAATAAAAGAGTTAGTTTTTGGGCAGGCGCAGACCCGCTGGATAATTTACTAAAAGTTGATCATTGTTTGCTACTACTCAAAAGAATAAATATAAGATGTAATATTAAACATGTCAACGAGGTTTTAGGTTCGAGTTTGTCACACTTTTCATCATGCTAGAGATGTTAAAAATCAATGTTTTGAAAGGGCTTTTAACAAACAACGAAAAGAACTTTCTGCTTTACACAGTTTTAGAAACTTGTCAAAAATCTTCTAATCCCCATTTCCAAAAAAATGAAGATATATTTATCTAAAAATAGGTGTACCTAAATTCAAAATAGTTACCTCTTTATAACAGGTAATAGAAATAGAGCATTTCAAAAAACTTATCGTAATGTACACGTTTCTTCGTAGATTTAATTCTATTACCAGCAATATTTTCTCAAATTTTAAATCTTAAAATAAAACGCGTATTATAATTATATTATTCAATTTTTTAACCTGTTAAATATTATCTCTTTCTCGGCCTATCTTTAGGTGAGTGTAAAACGCCTATAGGCGGGATTCATTTTTTTTGTAATGGAATACATATATATATGTATGGGATTTTAGAATAGGTCAACACAAGAATATTATTTTTTTTTCTTACTCTTTTATTAGAAAATAAATTTTAAAGAACATCTACCAAGGTTTTAGGCTATTTGTAGGGACATTTAGAACTATATACCCCAAAGGTTTTTATTAAGTTTTAAAAACTTTTTTAACTTCTATTCCTTGGCATAAAAAATTAGGTATTTGAAAAAGAAGCTGGAAAAAGAAAGATAATCAATTTAAAAACTAACTAAAGACAAAAATTTCAAGAAAAAAAACGTTGATTTTTACCTTTTTTACTCAATATAAGGCAAATGACATAAAATTTGTAAAAACAAAAGGTTTAAGTTTTGTTGTAAAGAGAGAAGACGTTGTAAAATGCTTTGTTTCAAGTGAGAAAAGAAAGAAGGATTTTTTTACAACAAAATGAAGCAGTGTCAAGCTTTTCTTTAACTCTTTATATTCACTTTTGTATGTGTTCATGGATATTTCAAATTTTAAAAAGGTGCGTTTACAGAGATATGGTAGGGGAATGAGTCATTAGTAGATGAAAAAAAGCCAAGGCACTCACAAAGATGTCACATAAGGAGGGCGTAGACTACGTACTTTTCTTGTTTTAAAACTATGGTTTTAATTTTAACATTATTTTAGATCAGTTTCGTGAATTTATCAAAACCTTAAAGTAATCTGGATCGATTCAAAAAAATTTTGTCTTGAAAAACAGGATAGTTTAATATGTATATTTGCATGTCAAAGGTTCACCTCTTACAAAATAGGTATACCCACCAATAAATGAAACACTTTCATCAAAATTTTAATGCAGTACATACATATAAATCTCCTATTATTTTTAGTTAATAAGAGAAACCCAATTGATTTATGGTTAAAGTTAATCAATAATCATTAATTACACTTCTTTACAATGAATGGTTACTTAGCAAAATGAAGAATTTTTAACAAATATTTTATTTTAATCTATTTTAATTCCTAAACTATTTTCAATTTCCTTAAAAATCTTTTATAGCATCTACTAAACCAATTAATAGTAGACCTAAACTTTCGATTATTCCCATTTATCTTTGAAATTTAAAGGTGAAAAGCTTATATGTAAAGATGAAATTAACTTTTTAAGACGAATTAATTTGTATATAGTTTTCCTCCATTTGCTTTCTTGAATATTTAGGAAAAACTTTTAAAAGCGAAGGAGCTTATATCAAGATAGTTCTAACTTGACTCTCCTACCACTTTTAAAATTTCAACTAACTATCTAAAACATTCTCCCCTCCCCCATTTTCCCCTACTTTTCAATCTTACTTATATTCTCTAGCTATCAATATATAATAGGTGTAAACGTAACAATTTTAATCTCCGGAAGGCGAAATTTATCGAATTGATTGTTTGAATCTATTAACTGTTGATTCTATAGCATGGAGAGTAAATTAAGTATCGCATAATGGTTGTGTATACCCCTGCTGAGATAAGCAAAACAGTTGCCGCCAAAATATCGGCCGCCATTTTGAAATTTATCGCTTGTAAAGTTTCGACCAATAGAAAGTCAAAGGACAGTATTTTAGATTTTTTATGAAAACTAACACTATTGCATCCGCTAGATTTTTTTTATTATTAGAAATAGCTTTAAAAATTAACTCCCACCCCCTCTCCCCTAAACCCTAAAAATAAAATTTCAGAGATCATAAGAGAAGACGATAAAATTTTATTGGAAATGTTTGAACACTGTTATTTTATAAATATTCAACCAAATGAAGATTAGTTTATATAACTCCTCAAAGATTTAAGCTACAGAAAATGTAAAACGATTTATGAACTTTCGGAGACAATTCAATCAACATTGTCCATATTATCTCATCTTCACAAAAAAATAACAAATATTTGAGAAGAAAATATTAAATGTAGAGCCCTTTTAAAGCCGAAATATTTCGACCAATGAGAGGCTCGGATTCCTGTTTATCTATCCAATACAAATATTTACTGCAGAGTAAATAGTTTTCAAAGTGAAAAGTTTTGGGGCATCCGCCACTCTTGCCCGGAATTTTGGTGGCATTTTTGGGTACAATAGCATATATACACAATTTTAGATAGTAGAATAATTAGTTAAATACCATCCAAGAAGGTTCTAATAAAAAAGGCTAAAAATCACAGTATCCGCGTTTATTTTAGTTAACATTAAGTTTATAAGATCAATAATTCTTAAGTATTATTTAAGTTTTTATCCTACTTAAGTCTATTTCAATAAATTCTTTAAAAATATGAACAAAACTGATTTTTTTTTATTATTTTCGGAAAAAAATGTCGAGTATGGAATTGCTAGATGTTTGATTGTCTTTTTAATATTTTTTTTTACAAACTTTCTTCATCTCTAAGAGGCTCGAATTTGTCCAATAAAAAAATTTCAAGAAGACTCTAAAAATACTCTTGTATAGCCTCACTTTTCGCCCCCCATGGGGGGATGCGGCCGTTTCATGGAGCTTCAGGCAGTTTTTAACTGCCACAGGCCAATAGTTTTGTTTTTAGGGACGGTGCTCATATCTTGAAGCTAAAATAATAAGTACAATACTATGAAAAATTTGTTTTGGCTTGGGACTTTACCAACCAATTTTGTTTTAAGTTTTGTTTTTTTCTGAAAAATGTTGGTGTATTTTTTTACTAATTTGGTGTGTTGGTAAATGTATCAAGGTACCTTGGCCTAAATATCCTTAAACCTGCCCTGGACGCATAAAAAGCTTTCTTAAAACGTTAAAAGAAACAAACATTTAAATACTTAGCTTTATTATATAAGACAAGCCCAAACAAACTATTATTGAATGCTTATAAACTTTTAAATTAGGACTTAAATTATATTTATTAACACAGCTAAGTTTATAAGATAATCTAAGTAACTAAAAGATAGGTATCAGATGATTTTAGGATTTAAAATATAACAATTTAATATTGGTTGTTTATGCTTCATTTTGAGAATACTTTAAGATGCAGGATATATTTGTAAGGCATATGGTATATCTTACACTTTATCTACTTAAATAGAAACCCAACTAGACATTTTGGTTTAACACTCTAAACTCTTATCATAAAGATCTTTTAAACAATTATAATAAAAACAATTTACAGGTTTTTTCAGCGCTGTTTTTTAGCATTAAATCTTTTATAATATGAAATAATGATTTTTTATAGATTAAGAAGAAAAACAATAAGTTAAAGTTAAAAAATACGCCTCCTTATGAATTCATTAAAATTATTCTTTCAAATTCTTTCTTCTAAATAACTACTAGGTATTAAAATATATTAATGTTATATTTAAGATATATATGATATATTTAAGATATATATGATATATTTAAGAAGTGAACCATTGATATTTTTAAAAGAGCATAATAACAATCATTTTAAAAATAAAACTAAATAGAAATGAATGATTTTGTTAGTAAGCTAACAAAGTTTATTTAGAATATTTCAAAGCCAAGAAATTATCTAAAATTCCTTTTTCAGTTCCTTTTAACTTCCATATACCCTGCCAGTGTTTTTATGAAATACGAAAAAAATCTACAATATAGCTAAAATCCCGATAAAGTTTTAAAATTAGAATTTTAACTTCCACAATTTCTATAGGCTGATTTTAAAATAACCATAAAAAGTTAGTCCTAGGTAGTTGATATAGTTTTTTTAAAGAAAATATACAAAGTTTTTTTATGTGCATATTTACAATGTATGAACACCAGAGACCCCTTGCGTCAAACGGAAATAAAATAAATATCTGTCAGAATTTTTTAAGGAAATGACAAATGATTAAATATTCCAATTATTATTAAGTTTTCCTTTTAGCTAATTCCAAGCTGTTTTAGTTCGTTATAATATTAACAAGGACAACAATATAAAATTGCGGCAAAGTTTCTTTAAAAATCATGGTTTAAAAGAACTGCATCCAAGAAAGTTGAGAAAATTATTTTTATAGATTGTTTTTAAAACTTGATGATTTTTATATGTTTACAATTTTTTCTATCTTCACACCTTTAATATTTAAAACGAGTTAAAAATATTACACAATACTTTTTTTCTTATTATGTAAACTGTTGTTAGCTTTAGCTTGTTATTGCTGCGCTTTTCATATTCATAATTACCATGTTATAGATGATTTTTTGGAATGTAAACATATTTAAATTTTAAGTTAATGGTGAGAACCAACCTAACTTCCCTCAAAAGTGACAAATAAAGAAATTATAAGTAAATTTAATTCTAGAATATTCAAAATTATGTTAATAAGTCACCTCATTTCATCTCTTACATTTATCCTACTGTTTCTTTTGGAAATATATTTTAAATAAATGGCATGTTAAAAGAAACTTTGTGTTGACTGTATATTGTAATTTGTATAATGTCACGGGTAAAAGAAATGGGAAAAGGATAAACAAAATAGTTTGATTATTTTTAGAATTATTAAATGGAAATTGTTTCCTTTTTGAGTACATGAGAATGTTATACAATGCACAGCACATGTAGATTTGTAATAACTAACAATTCAAAACTGGCATTTCAAAAATGTAAAAGAATAGAGGTTTTACGAGCTACATGAAATTCTACCTACAGAGTGGGAACCCTGTGCTTACTCTAAATTGGGTCAGCCAACAGCGTCGGAAATATAAACACAGCCAAGTCGCTACAAAAGAACAGAAAGCAATTTGCTAGCAGACAAAGAGTGGTCCCAGCGACTGTTTTTTATTTAGTTGATTGGATTATACATCTGTACTTGTACATTTTTTGGCATTTCTACTTAACCATCTTTGTATCCATGTAAAGAATACTGTATTTATTTATTCTGATCACATTTGAATAATAATAATGTCTTGGTATTTGTATGTGTGTCAGGTAGACCTGTTCAAAATAATGAAATCCTCCTTTTTTTCAATCCTGCATTGCCAATGCATTATTGGCCGGTTTTTTCTAAACGAAAAAACCAATATGGAAATATGCTGATTACAGGTTGTTTGCGGATTTGAAATTGATATAAATAAACCTGAAGATCAGTAGATGACATTGATCACCTCAGTTGTAGTAGATTCCTAAACTTTTTTTTGTGTTGTTACTAAGATACTGAAGTGATATTTATTCTCAGTTTTATTTGATATTTAATACTTTGATATATTGACAGGGGAACATTTGTCGTCAATTCTGGTTGCTAATATGGACCTCATTTATAGTTCGTTCATCAAGTAGGAGAAGAGCGGATGGGGTGGAAGGAGGATATCGTTATTTCAGCCAGCTGGAATTATCCCTTTGTTAGAGTACATGAAAATCTGGTGCAACATCCAAGTAATTATATATCAATTCTAGTTTAACATCAAAACTCAGATCAGTGGACAGGTCTATTCTGTGTGGATTGAGAGGTCTCACAGTTGATATCTTCATACATTTATTCAACAACTTAACTGTCATTTTCCCATCAACCTTTCATGATATTGTCAAAGAACCCCCAAAATTTTCAAAAGAACTAGGAAATTATGTTCAACATTTTCTTAATGAGTTTAATAGATACTTACCGCATCGTATTATAGACAGATTTCCACGATAGCAAAATTGAAAAAAAAATAAGACCAGTGCCAGTTTTGTTGGCCTTGAGGAGTTACAATCAAAAAACGGTTCTTAATTAGCTGATATTCTAAGGTTTCGAAGCCATACTGTAATAACTATTGTAGTTTAATATTCTTTAATTTATTTAATAATTCAACTGGGATTTACACTTTAACTTTAAAAATCTAGAAACCTAAGTCCAACATTTCTTCAATTTAATATCTACACACTTTTTCAGCCACTTCAGTGTTGTTTGTCAAATATCTCCTATTCTATGTTTTGAAGATTTATTTCTGTGAAAACAATTTCTTACTTTTCAAACAAAAATTAGTTTTTTTTCTCCAATTTTATTAGAAACTGACAAAATAATAATAGTGAAAGGTTTCGTGATTTATTTAGTTTAATAACCTATTATTTAAAATCCATTCTCATAAATAAAATGATAATATTTGACTATTACTGGCGGTGAAGCTAAAATTTTGATATGAATTGTTGATTACTAGTCTGGAGAGCTATAACTTTAAGTATATATATTCTTCATATATCAGAGTTGATACAAATTACACTATAAATGTACTGATATTTTATTTTTATGTACAAGTATCCTGTAAATCTTTTTCTAGAGTGGCTTCAAAACCGATTAATATCCGCTGAATGAGAACCAGTTCTTATTCAATGAAAAATAAAGTTTTCATCGTATTACATACAATTTTAAACGAATATTGGAATAATCATAAAATTAATACTTAGTTTTAATCTTATAACTTTTTTATTTTTTTTTCTATCCGCGGAAAGCTGTAAATAAAAAGCCACACAACAGTGGTTTCAAAGTTTGATGGGGCTAAACACCTTTTAACCCCAGCCTTGGACGTCTAAGTACACAGCCATCTAAATTTTTTCACCCGCTGCAAAACTGCGGGGTTTTTTTGCTGGCAAGACTAAAAGTACCAGTTGCCAAATCCTGACTTTTAACTCAAAATTTTAATTCTATCATTTGTTAAAAGATGATAAATGTTTAGCCTTTTCAGCTTTATTATAATTTATGTTGATACATATTGGATATTGCGTAGCAACACCTCTCCTCTATATTACAGTGAGTTGGGTACTTTAGAGAGGTGTCGATATTAGAATTAACTAAGATGGACCAATCAAGAGAAAAGTTTAATTTCTAGGTTAAGTATCTTTTTTATGTGAAGCTCCAACACGTATGAATTGAATAAGTGTAGTTAGCTCGTATATTAATATATATAACAATTATATGTCAGCACTACCACTTTCAACAATGATTTAGAATTATAAAATTCACAGTTTTTTTTTGTTTCAAGTTAACGTTTAACTGCTGCAAAATGATTATAAATAAAGTGAAACTATTAACCACTCGATGGAATTGTGAAGCTAGGATTATTAAGCGAATAAATTCCTTAAAATGCACCGCTTAATATCATAAACTTAAAAAAATCTGAAAAAGAGATAACGCCAATTAAAAAACTGGTCGGACTGATTAAAAATGAATAATTTAGAGATGCGCTTTGAGTATTTCAATTGTTTTACCATCAATTCTTATTATTTTTTTGAGCAATTAAAAGTTTCTCTTTGTTGGTAATCATTTTGATCTAATGTAACGATTTGGTTGTACTTTTCAGAGAATCGTTGTATGTGAATTACACAATTTTGCGAACAATCTCTGTGAGTTGCGTTTTTCATTAGGTTGTGGGCGAAAATTCTGTGATAGAAAAAACTTATTTGTCTTACTTATGATTAGTCTAAAACTGCTTGTTCTAATAATTATCTGGCTGTTGGAATGTGTATGAAGTGGCCGGAGGGTTTATGATTTGAAAATATTGTACCAATCATTATTCATCGTATCGCTTCAGTCCATTGCCAAATGGGGTACCAATACTGGGGCAATACTCATAGATCTAGTTTTAACGTAAAGTGTATCGTGCCGGTATCCTATGCCTAATAATATCTAATAATTTCAATTTTTTAAGACACCTAGATAAAAAAATTGGAGAACTTTACAGAAAATATAATAAAATAATATATTTGTGTTTTTCCCTAAAATAGGGTAATAGGTCTATGTTATGTATAAGTAAGCGGTACTGCAACTAAGCATGTTCAAACTAAAACCAAAATATCCTGTAAAAACTAGAGTTTCTATCACTTCAGTAATAGTTAGACATGATTTTTCAGTATGGCTGAGAACCGGTTCTAATCTAGCGGATATTAATCGAATATGAAGCAATACTAGAAAGAATAATGAAATATCTAAAATGTACAATAGCTTCGCTTTTAACAATGATCAACATTAATTTGTAATTTAAAAAAAAAATATTTTTTTAAGGGTTACCCTAAATTGGGACGTTTGATTTTAGTATGGATATCATTTAAGGAAAAGATATATAAAGGTTCCTTACTTTTATTTTAACCAGTGACTTCGCCAAAAGCATCTGGGGGCTTTGTTTTAAAATAAAGATAAGGGGTGGGGGAGTTGGTTAGGGAAGAAACAGCCTAAAACCAATCCAAGACTTTCCTAGAATTTTTTTCTGAGGAAAAGTTTATATAAAATGCCAAAATCAGAAACATAGCACTTTCTGAGATATATTGTACATAGTTTTTGAGTTACTGACATATTAAGGTTAGGACTTCTAAACAAAGAAAAGTTTAACTACTAATATAATCTTGTATATCCTATTATTAAAAGTATGAACGATTTTTTGTCTGAAGATTAAGATCTTAATAACTGCTGAACTCATTGGATTCTAGACTTTTTATTCTTAGTTTTAGATTTTAGTCTTGGGATGGTTTTAAGATATTTTTCTAGACCCTTTCTGTATTTTTGAATACACAGCCACTAGTTTGTTTTATAAGAAATCAACAATTGCAAGAAAAGACGATCTTTACAAAAAAAAATGCAGGAAAATAAATCTGGTGATGTTTCTAGTTTAAAAAATGTATTTCAGCAAAGCTTAATATTTATAAGCGTGCTCTTCCCTTTTATAAGCGTCCAAACAATACTCCTAACTACAAAATATATATATATAATAGCTAGCAGATTCTACATCTCAACAAAGAAAAAGGTAACATTAAGATTTTAGTAGATAAGATTTCATAACCATTTGCAATATGTTTTTCAACTTGTTTGAATAACACAGATATAAAATAATTACTTAAGAAGTTAAGACATCCTACTCTTATTTCGTTTTGTTTGTCTTGAAGTTGTTACTAGTTAACCCAATTCATATACTCTTACTTTTTATATTAATTTATACAGTACAATAATAAAATATTTTTTTTCTATGTATTTGAGATTTAAATTGTGAGCAATCACAATAAATCTAAAATAATTATCAGGCAGTTTTGAATGAGCACTGCTGCTCTGAAAATAATTGACTTTCATTGCTTTCATAGGTGGCATTTTCTAGATTACTACGTGTTCAACATAGGTATTTATTACATTTCCTTCAAGACGGGCGAGGAGAGGGTCAAAGTGTGATGAAATCCACTGGTTTTAAAGGGGAGGGGGTCGAAGAGGTATACAAACAATATAACAAATAGAAAAAATTAAACAAACTTTTTTTATATAATTTGTTTTTAATTTTAATGCAGTCCACGGAAGCTGCCCATAATACGGTGGGACAAATAACTACACTTCATACATATTTTCGTGTAAAGTCATGTTTGAGCGTTTTGATAGGGTTAAATTAAACAACAAAGAAAAATTTATGTATTTATAAATTCATTAGTTACATATCAAACCAAGTAACTATTTACATTTTAGCTCTTCCACCCAAAAAAACCCTTGCTTGTTACATCATGAGAACACCATGAAAATTGGTAATTGTAGAGAGCACATCACAAACACTGATACAGACACATTTTAATCAATTTAAATCCATAGATATTGTGTGCGTGGTCAACCTACTTCCTTTTACCTTATACCCTAAAAATATTCTGTTTAAATAAGCAATATTTTACCAGAAATTATAAAGTTTTATTCTACACTAAAAAAAATTGATTTTAATCTGGTAAATATATATTCATGTCCCTAATTCTTCTACAATACCTATACACTTTTTTTTACCAAAAAGTTAGAATGTTATATTTAATAACAATATCGACTAATACAATTTTTTATTTACAGCTTCAATAATAATCAAGGAATAAATCATGTTATGTCAAAAAGTATAAAAGTTTATTTAGCAAGTAAAAAAACAACTAAATTTTGTTGCTAATAGGCATGACTTTTTTTTACAGCCAGATTAGGTTAAGCTGTATTAAACAAAAACCTGAATGGTAACTTCCTTCTATTTTCCAGGGAAGTTTTAAAAGTTTATTATTTTTTGTTGTTTATAATTCTTGTAAAAATAACTTTTAGTATGTATACCATGACAATTTGGATGATAATGTACATGAATTTGAAATTCTCAATTGGTGTCATTTACAAGTTTCAATGCTTTTAATCCTACAATTTATACAATTTCTCATCTCTAAACCATTTTTTTCTAAAATCAGAGCATATGACTCTAAACTTTTCATAAACATAAAATTCTTGATATTTCGGCTTTTACAATTGCGTTCTAAGTGTTTTATTTTTGATTGCTTTTTTAACAAACCTTATACTTTTTGCCATTAAAAGATTAACATATTCTCCTAAAACAAGAATAGACATAGTTTTTTCGTATTGATGAGAACCGGTTCCTATCCACCGGATTCGAATGAATACGAGAATAGTTATTTCTCGTATCGTATTATAAACGGCT
>LS056734.1:0-11821 GCA_900241095.1 Acartia tonsa
TAATGTTATAAGCGAAGCAACTCTATAATCAAGTCCTAAATATGTAAGTATGTCCATAAAAATTATCCTGTATAAAGAAATTTTTTAACAAATTTACTTACAATTTTGCTTCAACTCTTATACATTTATATTCTGATTATTAAGTTCTGACACTATATAATTGTTCATGTCCGTTTGTCCTACTGTTTCAGTGCTTCGCTTTTATGGATGTTGTCATCCTTGTTTAGGTATGCTTTACATAGCTAATGCAAGGGTTTTAGGCCTTTCTATTATCTGATTAAGCTTTTTTAAGCTATTTCTATAGCTCCTCTCATCGAATACGAGCCTCTTAAGGCTAGTGGCGTAGCCGTTTTTCCTTTGTATAAAGTAGTAAGGTTTTTTTTATCTAAAGCTAAAGATCTCGGGAAATGCTGGTCCGGATTGTTTAGACTTTTCAGGGAAGCCTAATAAATGTCTCGTTGTGGTTTTAGGCCATTTTCTTGAACTCTTTTACCCTCTCCCAAGCTAGGATGAAGCAACTAATAAATACATAGTATGTAGTAGTATGGCGTAGAAAATAAAAGTAAAGAAAATAAAAATCCTAAGACTGTCAAAAATCTTGAATATTTCTATGTAGCTCAATTTATCCTAATTATACATTATTTAACCTATTAATGGTCATACTTTATTGATATAAAATCTCTGCTGTTAAAAAATTAATAATAAGCAACGGTTGTGGGCATATGACGGGGTGTAGTAGAGATAATAGGGAGAAAAAAGTAATGCGAATTGTTTCAGTTTTTGCGCCGTCCAAATAGTTGCATAACGTAATAATCGCAATATATATCCTATTGGCTTTTTGCAACCACCATTTATATCATAGGCCAACATTTTTCTGCGGGGAGTTTATCTTAGGGTTATGCCGGAAATCTGACATGGTATACAAATCTAAATTGGTTGATTTTTTTTATGGAAATGATTCCATAGTTGATTTAGATTTAACAAAATATTCATTAAAAAAATGGAATAAAACCTTACCAGGACAAAAATGAGATTAGGCATAAAATGTTGATATATCATCTAGCCGTTTTCGAAATTGTCGGATACACTATTAATACATGCACCTATGTAAGTATTCACAAAAATATTTTAATTTAAAAACGTTTTTTTACATATTGACGAATCAGCCGAGCAGTTTTTGTTATCTTTCTGTACAACTATTTATTTCAGTCATGTACAAAATAAAACACAAAATAAATTAGCGAAAGTCCGAAACACAAAAAAATCATATATGGAGAATCAGACATAAAGTTAGTTATAGAGCAAATGTTCAGTTATCATAAAAGAAAAAAAGAGATAAGATATGAAAAAAACTCATAGAAAACCACGAATCCTTAAAAGTATCGTTGACATCTTTTTAGCATGACCAACATACTGACAGACAAAAATATATAAAAGATGCGCATATGTAATATGAATTTTCACTAAAACTTTTAGCTAGTTATCTTCAATAGCAGTCAAGAAAATCACTTTTTCCCTATAGCGTTACGGAATGACGGACAGATAAAGTGACATATATAGTGTAACTTCGCTACTAATATTACGCTATAGATAAACTATAATTTCATTTATATCTAAAAATACATATAAAATGTTTTATGTCAAAATCCATGAGATTAGCAGTTTATCCACTATTTGCGAAACCCCGCGGCATTTTTAGAAACAGAGAGAGAGAGAGAGTGAGGAAGAGATATATAGAGAATGAGGGAGATAAGAAAGAGAAAAACACCCTTGATGTACATATATACATACTCACTTAGAATCTAATAATTTGGTTTTAAGGCTGGGGGGAGAAATATGGGCGGATAGAATAGACATTGGTCAGTTGTGAATTTATTTTCTGTGGGTTAACACACCAAACAATAAAAAAAGCATCTTATTAAATAAAGATATAGAGAGAGATTATAATGATGATAAAGAAATGAGAGAGTTGCTATTTATTTGCAACTAAAATTGTAAGAAAAGAATGGCTAATTCATTTTTGGAAAGTTTAATCAGGGTAAGATTTTTGTAAGGTCGAAGAAAATATTGGTAAAATTCACAAATTTGCCATAGTCGTTGGACATTGGGCTGTTTATTACCCAAAGCTTTAAGAATCACGTTATATGGAATTTTGATTGGTTGGTTCATTAATTTCATTAATATTGTCTACTTTTATTATATATAACATAATGAGGACTAGTGTATATCACAACCAACCTCTTACCACTTTTCTCTGAGAGTTCTAAAGCTGCAATTACCCCACTCTTACTAACATCGTCACGCGCCTGACAGAAGCAGAAGGAACAAAGTTTATGATCTTAGTCAAAAATATTTTTTAAAAATTAACAAATTGCTAGATAATGCTAGATAATTTGGTATCCATTCTGTAATTCTCCTCATCATTGATGCTTTGGTTTTTATAGGGATATAAAAAGGTGATAATCATAACTCCATACGATAATATAACAAGGATGACGTTATTTATCGTTAAAAATACCCAGAAATACACGGCAAAAATTTCATAAAGCATGAAAAAAACGAATGATTAACAGAATAAACTTAAATTTTAATTACATTAAATCATAAAACATTGCAAACAAGGATGGCAACATCCATAAAAACGAATCTCTGAAATAGTAGAAGAAACGAACATTACCAAGTAAATTAAATTTCAAGTAAATTTGTTGCAAAATTGACTAAATACAGGATACTTTTTAGAGACATACTTACATTTTAGGAATTGATTATAGAGAAACATTGCTTATGACATTGTACTATGTTGTCCTAGAAATCAGTATTCCAAAAGCAACCTGAATTATAGAAAAGCTTCGCTTTTAAAAAGCTATTGTATCAAGTTTGGTGTATGAATTGTGTAAGTAATTATTATGTTCAAGCTGATTTTTACATTGGACTATATTTTTAACAAATACTATAGCCTAACTCTTTTAGGATGTAATGACATTCTAATTATAAAGCATTTGCGCTACAATAAATGTTACATCAATCGATATATTGTTACTTGGATGTTACACCAGATTTTCATGTATTCTGATAAGGTACTATTCGCAGATGGCTAAAATAACGATATTTCCCATCCACCCCCTTTGTTCTATCCACTCCCCTCCTGCTGCATGAACTAACTAACAAACGAATAAATAATGTCCATGTTAGCACGCTAAATTGTTGATAAATTTTACCATGTCTTAATATCCACGTATATTCTATATCCATTCCTAATTATTGAGAATTTGCGCTACAATAAATGTTGCATCCAACAAAATTATGTCATTATAGCAAGTGTGTAAAAAGTCAGTATAACTTTTATGGCTATGACTTTAAGATTTTAAAAATAGCGCGGCTAATCTTAGATTAAAGTTTAGTTGTCTTTTATATGTATATTTTATATCATTGTCTCTTTTACAATTTTTGCAAATATGCAATTGAATAAAAGATACTTTTTAAAAGAAAATTCAAGGCTGGATTATATTAGTAAAACCTCTATAGTTGAGGCTAAGACTAAGTAATTATATAGTAAAGTTATATTGTACCTTGTTGTCCTAGAAATCAATTTTCCAATTATCAGATGAATTTCATAACCATATCATAAAATATTGTCGTCAAACAAATAAATATTTTTAAAATGGACCTACTTACTTTCTGGTAACCATGAATATGTTGCTTTCTAAATCGGACCTAACGATTACAGTAATCAGCATGCAATGTTTAAAATGGAAAAGGACGATTTCATGCCTAAACTAAAGAAAAGAACAATCTGTTAAGGACGGTCATATGAAACGAAAGAAACTATTATAGAAAAGCGTCGCTTTTAAAAAACAAGCTTATTCATTCTTTTTCATAATATATTTTCCAGTATGGTTTCGAAACCGATTATTATCCGCTGGACTAGAACCAGTTCTCAACCATATTGAAAGGTCATGTATATCATTGTATTACAGACAATTTTCCACAAACATTAAAATAAAAATAATAAAATTAATGCCAGTTTTGTTAGATCCCTCGGGTCAAACAAAATTAGTTTTAATCTTATAATAGTTCATTTTAATATCCGCGGAGAGCTGTCTTTAGGACGATGCGATAAATAACTAAAACGCTGTACAATCTTTTAATAGTTAATTATCAACTTGATGGAATGCCACAAAAATAATTAAAATATTGACAATTTATCTCAATTCCTGATCTGTAAAAGATTCCAAAAATACAGGGGGTGGTAATTAAAGATGGATTCCTCATCTGTTAGAATATGTATTATGAAATATACTTTGGTGATTTCACATTTCTGTTGAGCAAAGGTAACCTTTACTTTTTAAAGCAATTCAAAATAAGGGCTGCATGTAGCTTTTTATATCCCTAACCACTGAGGTGGGCTTTAACCCCGCGGGGCTACCCTAATACCCCAAATAACTTAATAACAACAAAACAAATAAAACCTAACATCCCCCACCCCCCCCCCAAAAAAAAACAATTTAAAAAATAAGAGGATTGTCCTAAAATTGGGCAAGCAGCAGCAAAAAATAATGGCCTTCTGCCAAAATTTGCTGCTAACAGCGGCTGTCATGTTTCACCTTATATTATTTTTTCTTTGTCTGCGAGGACAAATTGCGTACATAGTTAATATTCTTTTAAGCTTCTGGCATTATAATATTCTTGTCATTTGCTTCTGTAATATTATTCTGGTATTATTTACTAAATATGATTTATTGTTGTGTTGCTCAAAAATGTCCTCAAGCAAAAAAAGTAGGCCTTAAGAGAACTGCCAGGCCTAATTTTTGAACCATAGAACAAATAAATTAATAGAAGTAAATATATTTTTAATAAATGAACTAAAGCTAAGAAAATAAGGGACATTTTGTTAATAGTAATTGATATCAGGAATTGTTTAAACGAATAATTTATTAAATGCTATTTCATTTTCAAGATTTCACCAAAAACATGGAAGTTCCAGCCTATTTCCAGGCTCTTTCATGGACTCACGGACAAACCATTGTTAGGGAGTAGATTAGTTTCTTTAAACTACTTACATGAGCTCTATTTCTAAGTCTTATTATTCTATGCAAACGGCACATTTTTTATTTGGCATAGAAACAGAAAAATTGGGCTTACACGTAAAAAAAGGGAAACAGGATAAATATAGGGGAGAGATGTAGTATATGTCAATGGTGTCAATGGAAAAACACAAAAATAAAACAATAGCCAAAATTTTTCAATTTATGTAAGTATGATGAGCTATCGCTCTAGAATTTATTCTCTTGGACAAAATATATTCATTCCTTTCAAAATACGTGGATAAAAATAATTTTCTTTTTAAGTACTATTGTGAATTAGGAGAAACAATATTGTTGTTCTTTTTTTTAAAGACTAGCCGCTTCTCATATCTGTAAATGAGGTGTAGTAAATAACACAAAAATAGCCTAAAACTATCTAATAACTTAAATTTATAGATAAAACAGCTTAAACCACCCCTATATGAAGCTTCCATAAAAATGAAGAACTTATCGGCTCAGAAGCTGTTGAAATCTTAAGTTACAGTTAAAAATCTTAAGATATGATCATTACCTCTGGGGATAATAAAGCCGTTAAGTTCCAAAGACATCCCAACTATTTTTTAAAATTATAAAAAGATATAAATAAAGGTACTTTTTTTAATTTTCTATATTCTGAAGAATTTTTGGTTTCTTTTAATGAACATTTAATGTGAACATGGTCAAAGGGATGATGGGTAAATAGATAGATAGGTGAGGGTAGTATGATGAGGGGGTGGCGTTGATGAACGGTATTTGGACAGCCCAGGCGCCGTCTGTCAGCCACTGCAATTTACGAAGAAACAATTTTGGCTCTAACCATAGTATACCCCTGAATCTCTTATAATTGCTTCTTTTCAATCCATAATGCTTAAAACATTATCTTAATGATCAGCATCCTTGTATTATCTTATATTAATACCTTTAGCGAAGCTTTTCTATAATTAGGAATTATGATTAAATCTTAAAAATAAAAGTATGTCATTTACAGTATCCTGTATTTACGCACTTTTACAACAAATTTATGTACAATTTTTGCTTTTTAAGTTCTGAGTTATTTTTCGTTTGTCCTTCTACTTTTAGCGCTTAGCTTTTATGGATGTTATTATCCTTGTTTTAGTAGACGATAAAAGTAAAAATACAAAAGGAAAAGGTGGGTAGCTAAAAGGTACTATATTTTTTTTTATTAAAACTAGGACAAAAGTAAATTATTCGTCAGATGATACTTAAAGGCAACAGGATGTGTTTTTTCTGTACCGAAAGACTGATACGACTCTTATTTTATAAGGCCAGGGAAGGTTTTCAACTATTTTGTAGGATACCTCCACCCTCTATAGAGAAATCGACCTTAGTTGTAAGATTCATTGCCAATTATAAATTTTTGGCAGATATTGTAAATTAATCGCTGAACTTGAAAAAAGCGCATTAAAATTTTCATAACATCAATGTTTTGTTTCTAATTTTCTATATACTTGAAAAAACCCAGAAGTTGTAATGACGGTTATCATGTAGTAACTTACAGACATAATATGGTTATATTGAGTGAATTGGGACTGAATATTTGGGTATGTAAAAATTTGGGAATAGTCCCTTTCGTAGCCATTTAAGGGGCGATTCGTCGTATTTTTAAAATAGCTTTTGATAGGTTATTTTAGGTAAGGTTAGGTTATATTGGGTTAGGTGATTGCCCACAGGGTTAGGTAATTGGCCCCGTAGGGTTAATCCCCCGCAGATAGGAGAAAAGCTACTGTGAAGGAAACGAAAAATCGCCCCTTAAGAAGCGTTGCCATAAAAGGGACTATACCCAAAATTTTCTATCCATATAAAAAAGCTAATTGCTGAACCAATCCAGTTCTCCTTTGCTTTTCATAGGTCCTGGGAAGGTAAGGTTTATACTATTATTATAAGTTTAGCTCCTACAATTTTTTTTCTCTTTAAAACTAAAACTAAAAGTGGGATGGTGGTCGATTCCCCCCACCTCGAGTGCCCATAAAAGCATCTAGGGGCGTATCCGCTAGTAAAGTATGAAGTATAAGATAGCCCTGATTTTAATAATATGCAATTATATACTTATCAAGGTATTTATCTAACAAAATATTTTTAATTATACAAAAATTTCCTTTCAAAATTTAGCATTAATTTTTTTTGAAAATGATCTTAAGTTTCAACCAGACGAACAGACATCGTTCTACTTTATATTATAGCTTGTATGTAATTCTGAAAAGCAGAGGGCTCAACAGCCGAATATGCTTCCTCATTGAAATCGTCATATTATAAATTCAGCTGGATGACTAAAGATGTTTCTAAACATGCAGACAATCCATATTTTCGGATTTATTTTTGCACACAACCGGGTTAAAATTTAAAGCTTATGCGCGACTGTCGAGCCCTGCTTAAAAGAGCAATAGCAATAGCAGTAGCGAAGTAACAACATTTCTGAAGAAATTTTGTTTTGCTTGTATTACAATCAGTGTTGCGGAGCCTGAGCCGGGAGCCGTGGATCCGCCATATTTAGCTGGAGCCGTAATTTTCGTTAAAAAACGGCTCCGGCTCCGGACTAGATAAACAAAGATATTTTTTATAAATTATAATTTAGTAACTCTGTTTTGTCATGTACAAATACCCCTTTTAAGTTTTTCAAGTCCAGTTTTATCAAAAATTGAACTTTTAAAACCTTCAAAAGTCAAAAATAGACGTGGGGAAAAAACATATGTCGAGTTTTTCTTGATTTTAGGTCGGAGCCGGATCCGCACCAAAATCAAAAGGCTCCGCAACGCTAATTATAATCATGGATCTTAATGGATAAACTATGGATGATAAATTGATTAAATCACTCATTATAATAAACAAAATTCTGAAGATTCAAAATAATTGGTTAAAAAGTTTGGACACTTAACCAACCAATCAATATTCAATTCAAGTACCCATTGTTTTGTATTCAACGAATAAGAAAACGCAGTTATAAAACCTTGGATACCAGTTTAATTTATACTCCAGTGCCCCTTCCCTCCCTGATTGGTATAAAATCACTGTATACGATATTTTAGAGGGTAGTGATTTGTTTTTAAAAAATTAAACAAAAAGATTATGATTATTATCTAGTGACATGAGGTCGTACAGACGTGGGAAAATATATTTATATTGCAGCTACGATACTTAATCAAAGAAACAATTGAAAGCAAAAAATTTCAAGTTGACCTGACCATATAAAATCTAAAGATATGAAGTGAAGTTGATTCTTGAACACAGTAATAGTGTCTGACTGATTATGACGTAACAAAAAAATTAGCCAATGAGAGGCCACTATACATTTTACCATTGGTCAATAACGGCCTCTCATTGGCTATTTTTTTTTGTTACGTCATAATTAGTCAGACACTAATACTGTGTTCATTATTATAAAAATGTAAAATAATTTTTTTTTTATGGGGGTTGTCATTTTTTTATTTTTAGGGTGTAGAATTAGATACAATCCCCAAAAATAGCTAAAAAACCTTATTGGACCTATAAGATGCTTCATTGAAAAGGAGAACCATATCGATTCTGTGTAAATCGAGATCTTTCGCTACAGAAAAAAGCTTAATACTTTTTATAATAGGATATTTCAAATTTAATCATAATACATTTAATACTTTAAATTGATCGATTATGCCATGTATGTGCGTCTGTCTTTCTGTCTGTCCGGATAAAGCTTGAGATCTTGCTAACCACTGGACCGATTGTCCACTTATCATACCAAGATTTTGTTGAAGGTGGGAGGGACGTCCATTCCCCCTTCAGATATTAAGATCGAGACGAACCATTACTATTATACTATTAAAGGGACTGTGAACGAAAAAATTTCGCACCAGATTATCAAACCTTAACATGATCTCATTCATATAATCTCAAAGAGTATATAGATGTGCAGTTACTTGTCTTTTTTTTCCGTCTATAGATAAAAATAAACTTTTTGACATAGTTCTCTATTTTTCATAACGATCAATCCTACTTTTAATATAATCCTTGCCTTCAACCAATGTATAGTTACTTAGAAATGGATAAAATAAGCAATATTTTTTATTTAATATCAAATACAATAACAAATTTAAAAACAGGTTTATTTATTAGTAACCAAGTAACTTCAGTTGTCCAATCTCTCGCCCACCTTCAATTTCAAATTTTAAAATAATAAAGGTGCAATATTTCTTTATATTCCTAATAGTTATTACTACGTTATTCAAACATAAATAGGCATTTTTAGTCATAAAATGAATCATTAACAGTTAGTAATTTGTTTCAACTATATATGACAAGTTAAATATTCCTAGAAAAACTATAATAAACAAAAAAGTTCAGATTTTCCTTGTTTTTTTTTCATTTTTCTCACACAAAATGCCAAAAAATCAAGGCATAAATCCTCCATATTTTTGTTAATATGACGTTTTTGTTTCATCATTATAGTTAAATGTGCTTAAGATTTGATAATCAGATAAGAAATCTTTACTCCCTTTAAGTAGAGGGGCTCGTTATTTTCGACGATAGTTTTATTTATATCAAATTTATTTAGTACAAGAATAACTTTTTAAGCTCTATTAATTCAAATTTTAAATTACGCATAAATATCAAGACATGAGTTAAAATTTTATTAAATACTATATAAAGTCAAAATTGAATAAGATACAAAGGAGAACGCGCGCGCCACTCTAGTTGTACTTTAAATAGTGGGGCGTAATAGTGGATTGGTAAGTCTTTGTGTGTGAAAACAGATCTTGCAAGGGATCTAAAGGGATAAGACAATCGCCTACAATGATAATATACCAATTTACCCTTTCCGGAAGTGGTTGAAGCAGTAACGCTTAACATTAAATTCAAAATTCGATTAAAATAACTAAAGTCAACGAATTAGAAAATGTTTGGGACTAATGAAATAAACAGCCCAATGTTCCTTCCCTCCCTGAATTTTGAATTACCTTTACCTTTTTTCCATATAAGGGTGGTGGTGGTGTCCATAACACTTTCGGTTTCCCCTCTTTAGTCTGAATATCTGGGTATTAGGTTAAGTAATATCCAACTGATAACAAACTATTTGACTGCACAATCATTGACATGGAGGCAGTAATAACTAATTTTAAATAATTGGTTTATAATTACTTGGATATATTGATAGAGGAAAATTTTTCGTCAGTGTAAGTTGCTAATACTGACATCATATATCAGTCAGTTTGTTCATCCAGTGGCGTTGCTACAAAAGACAAACTCTACAAAAGACCAACCCCTACAAAAGACAAACTCTACAAAAGACCAACCCCTACAAAAGACAAACTCTACAAAAGACCAACACCTATAAAAGCATTCATTTTGTGAATTTGATAAATACAGATATAAAGGTAGACCATTTGCAGCTTTAGACCTTCTAGCATTATGATTTTTTAAATGTTGGTCTTTTGTAGAGTTGGTCTTTTGTAGGGGTAGGTCTTTTGTAGTCTTGGTCTTTTGTAGAGTTGTTTTTTGTAGCAATGCCGTTTCCCCCGATTATAAAATAACAAACAATACGGTCAATTGATACTAGGTATAGTTTTATAATTTTGACCAATTTTGAATAATATAAATTGATATATAATTACTTTCAGCTGACAAAGACACTATAGTCAACACATAATACCCACTGTTAATGGCCCTGTGTAAAATTTAATGAAAATTGCACCTGTAAAACATATTTTTTTAGGGCAATTAAAGCATAATAATTAAAGATTGCTATTTATAAAAACAATTTTTATTTATAAACAGTGCAGCTGTTTGATTTTATTACTAATAGAATTTAAACAGTTTTTTATTTGATTTAATTGCAGCTTCTCTATAATTCGAGCAAATTGACTTTAGTAAGTAACCTTGTCATTTCAAGGAAGTATTTATTATTATTAAAGCTTTATTTTAAAATGTAATAAAAAGCGAAAAGTTTTTAGTACCTATAAAAATTACGTCATGCTGGCCTACCATTGGCCAATTAAAATGTAAACTGTCCATTGGTAATTTAGTTTGTGTATTGGCCTGACGTCATTTCTTATAGGCACTAAAATACTTTATTTTAAAGAAACTGATTTTGCTTTTTTGCTAACAATTTTTATATTTGTATAAATCTTTATGTTGAAAACGCTAGGGGCGATGTCATTAATATTAAAATAAGGTTAATATCCTTCGTCCTTCGTAGATAATGAGAGGATAATATATACTTTTAATTGTATTACATACTTATTTAATTAAATATTTAAAATTTTAATTATTATTAAATCTCAGTAATACAAGATACAACCTAATTAACATGCAAAACCTAAAAGCTACCAAGAGCAGAATTTCGTATATAAGAATTGTGTGGGAATCCTAATCTATCCCCCAATGTCCTATCCCTAATTCTCTGCGTATAATACTATATGCGTAAATAATTAAATATTTTTTACATATTCTACTAAGGATCTCGATTACGTAAGGTCCTACATGTATGTTACAATTATTTTGGACAGGTTTTAATCTATTTTTAAAAGCGAAGCTTTTCTATAATTAGGGTCGGTCCGTCCGTCCGAGATGGATAGCTTTTATTCGTTAATTTAGGCATGTTAGAATTGTCCTATCGATTTCAAATTTTGCATGATGATTCCTGTAGTAGTTAGGTACGATTTAGAAACCGTAGCAACTCTATAATCATGACCAGAATGTCCGTACGTCCATTTTAAACATGTTGATTTTTCTACTTTTTTAACAACAAATTTTTATGTGATCTAATT
>LS056735.1:0-11820 GCA_900241095.1 Acartia tonsa
ACTATGCATATAATCCTTCGGCCTAACATTGAACTCCACTTTAGGCATTAATAACCAGAATCTTGGACAGAAATTCTGATATTTTAATCAATTTATTTTTACATTTTTATCACATAGGTTTTGTGCACTTTTCAGAAAGAGAGAGGACAATGGGATGTTTATTACAATAGTCCCCAAAGTTATTAAACAACTTTGGGGACTTATTGAATTTTTGGTTAGTTGGTTCATTAAGTTGAGTGTTCAAGGGTTTCAACCACTAATTTTACGCTACGGAAGGGGTAATTATGTGTAACACCCTATCAAAATCAAGTGCATTTATTATATCAACAAAAGTATATAGTCATAATGCCCCTAGAATAATTATATCGATAACATGTCAGCTACCATCACTTTTATTTCCTACCATAAAGTCGACATAAACGTTAGTCTATAGTCTTTTGGAAATAAGTCTTTATATGGCCACTTTTATATTATGACATTTAGTCGACTGCATAAACTTTGTCCACTCAAACAAATTTGGATATATTCTAAGTAAAGTTCATACAAGATTAAATTGTTTAAATTTTATCTCTATTCTTTGTTACTAAAACCGCAATGAATAAATATTAAATTATGGTTATTTAATCTTAGTAGCAATTCTACTCTTTAAGTTGTAGTGTCCGCTGGTCGCTTTGTGTTAGATGTTCAGTGAATTATTCAATTTTTTCATTTAATTTTAATCGTTTTAAGAATAAAAAATATTTTTGCTCACTTTACTTTATCAAACTTTTTCATATTCCTTTTTCTTCTAAATTTGTTTGTTAGAGTGATTATCTCTTACTTTATAATAATGCAAATACTAAGTATAAAGCTACTTTTTATTGCTGTTAAAAGGAGCCGAACGCTAAAAAATGAAGGGCCTTATGTCTATTGATTCAACCTGTTTCAAGGTTTCATATGAAGTTTAAACAAAAGTTTTGATGGAACAATATAATAGCGTCCTACTGACCGTCCGGCTAAAAATTTTCTATGATTAATACACTAATAAAAATACTGTAAAAATTACATGTTTTAAAAACTTATCTATATGACCCTAACGAAAAATAGAACATTTTTTTTATCAAACATTGCTGTATAATAATTTACTGTTATACTCTCTAAGTCATTCAGTGTTACATATAAAAATTGTCTTCTAAAATATCAAAAATATTGTAAATTAAAATGCGCTAAAAAAATGTTTTAGATTAACCTATTAGAAAACCTTGATCAGTATGCCATAGCTTCATGTTTAGTAATGATAAGGCACATTTTTCTATCTTTAACATTTATGAATGAATTTATAAATTAAGTTCCTCGTGTGGTTTTTTGTCTATTTGTCAATTTGGATCTTAATAACGGCTTCATTAAATGACCTTTTCCAAAATATTATTCTAACAAAGACATTTTTTTCCGTAAAATGATTAATGCTTAGATAATTTTGTATATAGATTACTTATCATAAGTAGTTACGTTACTAAAACTCATATTCTAATGTGAAAAAAAAGTACTTTTCGTGCAAAAAAGTATGATATCATCGTTTTAAGTAGTAGTTTTATGGCATTACATCACATTTAAGACATTTTTTTAGAATTGCGCAATTCTAATTTATGGGTAAATCAAGATTCTAATAGTTTTATGTTTAAAACAGGTGCCTTTTGATGTGGGGAAGGGGCGGGAGGCGGGATAAGGTTGTCACTAACAATTTTTTATTTGGAAAGCACTCAAAATTTTTAATTGAAGGGGTATTCAGGAGAAAAGCCAATTAAAGGATTGAGTTGGGGGAGGGGGGATATCAACACCCATTTACTCCTCTCTTCCGCACGTCCATAGTTTAAAACAGTCAGTAGAGTAAAGAAAATAAACACAAATGTTGGATTTAACAATAACCTAGAGAAAATTAAGCTGACATTTAAAGCAGGTTTTAAGCTAGTAAAAACTTCATATATTTCATATATACATATATATATATATTTTTATTGTTTTAGTTATTTGCTTTTTTGTAATTTGACCATAAGATAATTTATAAACTAGCACCTACAATTTTATAAATCTGTATAAGATATAAAGAATGTAATGTTATAATGCCAAAGAATGCAACGTAAAATTTAAAGGATCCTCTGTTTTTTAGTTTTCAATAAAAAAATCCTCGACCTAAAGAAGCTTCCATAAAGTTAGAATATTCAAAGACAGACATAAACAACGGACATACAAACCTATTTTAGATACCATAGATTGATAGAATGAAAAAAGTTCAACCAAAAGGAAGATGTAGTGACTAACAGATATAAAGATAAACAATTGAATGATAGATTGACAAACAGGTACATGGCGTGATAGACAAATAGACGAATACCTAAATACAAATTTACAGACACTACACAGATAATGAAACACATGTATACAAGAAATTAGACAAACCAAAAGACAGAAAAAATAACTAGCAAATTATAAACACAATTCTAATAAAATGAGTATGATGTCTACGTGTCTGTCTGGGCCGATTTGTTTACATTTTCAGGGAAGCCTAATATAGGTCCAGGGGGAATTTAACTATTCTAGGGAAGGTTTTCTTCAAACCCACAAAGAGAAATAACCATATAGTTGCCTTTTACTAAAAGTGAACACCAAAGCCTGAGAAAGTTGATAAAAGCTTACACTTAATTTTCCAATCAAAATTTATATAGAAACTTAACAAGAATGATAACATCCACAAATCGTGAAGCAAATAAATTTAAACTGACCAATATATATATATATATTACAGCACAAGGACAAAGTAAGTTATGAAGTAGATGTTCATTGGCAATAGATTTTTTTTAAAATTAAGCCTTCTATCCTTAACAACAGAAAATCATGTTTCTCTCAGTATTTTTCAGACATTTAGTCAGACATACATTTGGAATGATATAGTAGCTTCGCTACTAAAAATGGCTTCTCGTCTTGACCATATACCCACTTCCCTTTTTTCATAACCTACATTTTATCCCCTAAAAGAAAGCACATCTCTTTGGGAGTGAAATTTAATGATAATTCCTCCCCCCCCCCTTCCCCCGAAATAATCTAGCCGCTCCTTTTTAGATTAAAAACACAAGGTTAGCTAAAAAGGTTCATTAGGATTTGGTCAATTTTTAAAATTTATTTTGAAAGATTTTTAAAATTTTTATTTCCAAAAATAAACGTTTTTTATTTTGTCTTTTTTTACTTGAAAAGCCATAAGTTGAAATATAATAAGTTTTAGATTTTTTTAAACTTTCAGAGTTTAAGTCTAATGAACTGTGGTTATGATATAAAAGTGTGGGAAACTAAAAGTGAGCACTTGCCTTCGCTAGGGTTGCGATGTGGTAAGTTTAATCCGAATAAGAAGAATTACTTTTCCTTGGTCCTTCTTTTTTTTTACGAATTTCACCTTAACTTTTTTTATCATCTCTTGGGGCATAGCCCCTAGAGGCTAGGGGCGAAGCCGCTAGTGTTATAATATTTCATTTAAGTTTAGAAAAGTATCTCCGCTTCAAGCGTTTTAATGCTTAGATGTGATGTAAATACATTACCTGAACCTATTTATAGCTTCCCGGATATGGAAGAGTCAATAAAGTCAAAGTTCATGTAATTTGCGAGATCTTACAAAATAAACTTTACTTTCTTATAATTATTATTAGTGGCTGCGCACATAACTTCTCGTAGTGGCTTTGCCATAAAAATGGTGGGTTGTTCCCCTATCCTGAAGGAAGGGGGTACACTAATTGAAACATTTTATGAAGCATATTTCTAAGCAAATTGTGGTACGATCGGACCTCTTATTATTTGCGAATTCAGAGCAGAAATACATCCTGTTACTTTTGAAAAAAAAAGAATTTGATTTTCTTTCTGTGAGAAGCCTATCTAATACGAGTGTGCCAAATCAGACGGACGTTTTTTGGCCTAATCCTGGCATCCAAAAGTCTACACCATGGCTGCCCACCAGTTAACCCTCTGAGGATGGTTCTATCACAAACAGGAACACAATATATATTTTGATTGCCGCGTATACAGATTTAAAAACTAATATGCTTGATTTTTTACGTTTGCCCGAATGAACCAAAAACCGTATTGATTCCATTGGATAATAAGCAGATTCTAGTATGAAGCAAAAAGAGAAATGTATAACAATAAATACCATTTCATCTGCAGAGGGGTAAAATTTGATGTTATATTGGAAATTAACATTCTTTGATATGATTAGACAAATGTTTTTACAACACACCATATCATCATATAAAATATACAGATACAAAAAAGCTTTGGATCTTATGGATATAGACAAATTATTTCAAAATCCCATCAAATACACTCCTTAGTTATTTTTCTGCAAGCTTTAATTAAGATCTCGCCAGAAAGATGACCATCCTTTAAAGTGAAGCTTTATATAGGTCTTAAGAAGGTTGATATGGTTATTTTCATTCTTTTTGCGACGAGAAAATTGCGACGAGAAGATTTCCCCTGCTAAATTTTTGGTAACTAAGTCCCTTCATATCTCACTAAAATAACGATTTTAAACCAATTCTGCCATTCGTCAACTTTTAATAAACAATGAAGTTGTTTTTTTGATAATTTTTCAGTATCCAAAAATCCAAAAGTAATATGTAAAAAAACAATTTGGTAGTTATTAAATTATTTTGTTTTGGTTTTCTGTGGATTTTATTGTAACATGTAATTCTGGTAATTGTTTTAGATCTCAACATTTTATAAAGTGAAATAGCAATCACTGATAGTTTTGTATATATCTATAGACAGTTTTCTCAACGAATCTCCTTCCATGACAAACTTAGCTAACCCAAGTCTCAGGGATCTTTAGGGATAAGACAAATGACGATAAAATGGTGTACATCCCCATTGATAATTGACAAAATTATATTTCTTTAGTTCAAATAAAAGTTTTAATTATTCTTCAAGATTTGATAAGAGTACCCAAAGTTTTTAAGCCTCTCCGACCAAGGCTAGTTTGATAAAACTTTGCTTTCAAAATGAAAAAAAAAAATGTCTCAGTGCATTTTTTGTAGTGCAGGTTTCGTGACTTTTAAGCAAAAATGTAATTTATAAATGGCATATATTTTAGTTTGTAATCAAGGACAAGGGAACATGATTCTGGCAAACAATATAAATAGAAAACTTTCTTCCAGCCAACTTTCTTAATATTAATCTTTAATCTCTATACCCTTAAGTTACATCTTAAAACAAATATTACCCCGAGTTTACCATGACAATTATCTGGCAAAATTTCGGCAATTGTTGAATCACGGCCCCTGCATGTAAATAGCAAAAATATAAAGTTTAAACTATTTAGGAATTTTCTCAATATAAAAATAATTATATGAGAGAAAGGCAGTATTTTAGATATGCTACGCATCCAAACTAAAAAATCTGATCATAATTGAAATAATAAATAGCTTTGGGGGCATTTAAACTCAGCAATTACTAGAAGCAAAGTCACTCTATAGTAAGGGACTGTCCGTAAGTACATAAGTTTACGAAGTTGACTATATTTTCCTTGTTCTTTGGCGGATTTAAAAAAAATAAATATGTTATCATTAAAATTAAATAAGCTTAATATATAAAATATGTCAAATTTCGTATTAATTATAGCATACCACCTTGAATTAAGAACTTAACAGTTATAAAGCTACAAATATATTTCTATAATACTACCTACATTTTAAAAGTTATTGGTGCGCTACTTTTGAACATAGTTGCTCTTGTTCTTTGATGCATGATCCATTCCAATTATTGAAACAAATACCTTCAAAGATAATTTTACATTGATTTGAATTTCAATGATAAATATATTGGATATAGAGGATCTATGAATGTAAGCTTCGGTCTTTATGCTCCTATTTTAAAAGCGAAGCTTTTCAACAATATCACTATCCACATTTGCGTCCGAAATGGAAAGTTTTAATGGTAATTTTAGGGCTGTTAGAGTAGTCCAAACAATTATAAACCTACAAAAAGATTCCTGTAACAATAAGGTTTGACTTAAGGTTTGGAGATTTAAAGGTAATATGATATGAGATGATTATTCCTAGAATGATTAGTAATAACTCTAATTAGTTTGGCTTATGTTAGAGTATTATAGACAGCTTTCCGCGGATATTAAAATGAAAACTATAAGGTTGTTTTTATGATTTTTATTCTATTGGTCGTAGAAAATTGTCTGTATAACGATGCTATACATGTCTTTTCAGGCTAATACAGCGGTTATTAATCGGTTTTTGAAGCACTTCTGGAAAAATAGTTATTTATCTAATCTATTAACTTTATTCTTGTCTATAGAATGGGGTGAGAAATGTATGAATTTGGTTTGAATGACAAAAATATTTCTAGGTAATGGGTATTACAAATTCCTTACATTTAGAAATGACCACATATATTAATACCTTAAATGTAATAAAACAAGGATGACAACATCCATAGTAGCAAAGTTCATCGAATAAGACACACGAACATAAGCAAAAATTAAGTTACATAGTTATCATTAAATATCAACTTACTTAAAAAACGTGGGGGTATTTTGGTTGCTATGCTTTTATAAACATACCTTATTTGTACTGGAATCTTCATACCAAGTTTGAAATGGATAGGACATTTTCAACATATCTATTTCTATAAACAAAGCTGTTCTTAGCGGTCGCAAACGGAAATATCTCTTCTAAATATGATATTTATAAGGATTGAATCTTATAAAAATGTCAACGTCTACTTGTAAATAAATATACCTTTCTCTATTTGCGTTGAAATCTATTTTAGCCACATTTTTAAAATAGCCTAAAACCATTGCAATGACTCCTTAGTGCCTCCCTAGAAAGCACAAACCAATCAGTCAAGTCGTTTTACAAAATAATTACAAACTAAAACTTTACTATAAAAAATAGTTAAACATTTAAAAATCGATAATGCATATATTTTGAAAACAAGGGTTAAAAGTATTTGCAAATAGTATATCAATCTCTAATTTAATTTTTATTCTTAGTCTTTTTGCTTTTATATGAACCTTTAGTAGACAAACAGAATCTAAAAATAGATTATAATCCCTAGAATTATGCAAATTGAAGAGGAAGTGCCAAAGCTTACAATTTTTTAGGTAAAAATCAGGAATTTTTATCCTGCTGCGTGACTGTAGGACTTTCAGGGGTATAAAGAAAAGTAAATATATAATCATGTTATGTTTTTTAAATTAAAGATAAAAGAATCTCCACTCCCCTTTCAAATAAAATGTTTAATTTTAATTGTATTACAGTTTATTGTTAACGCTTCTGAGGGTTTTAATCCAGGAGTTACGAAGTCGTCCCCCATCCCCCAAAAATGTTTGTTTTTGGAGGAAATAGCTCACAACCAAAACCACAATACGACCAGTAGGTATAATCTCTAAATAGTAGAGTCCAATCGGTTTGGCTGTTACCGAGATCTTAAGCTTTAGAGAGACTGACAGACAGACGGACAGATAAACAAATACCGTTCAACTTAATATTGTAGACAGAGGAAATTTATATATCCCTTTTCCTGTAAAAGAGAAGGGGTAGAATTCCATTGAATGGTATAGATATTGATAAATTTCCTGCTGGGTAAAGTCAGGACAACCCACGGGACTTTATTTTTAGCAAAGCTACACTATAATTTTATTTAAAACTTACGTTACCACACATAATATCTTTTCACGTCTGTATAGACATGATTAACTTAATAATTTTGTCTATGAAAGACTGAAATTTATTTGGTTGCATTTAAGATAGGTGACTAATTTCTTTGCAAATAGTTTAATAACCTATCATCATAAATTTATTGTCAGTCTGTTTATCCAAAATCTATGGTGTAGATTTGATATTATAAAAGATTCTTTTGATAACATAGTTAGTATCGGTCTGTCCGTGCGTCAGTCCGTAACGGATAGCTTTTTTTCTGACACTCTAAAAGTGTTTGTTTGTCCTTCCGTTTCAATGCTTCGCTTTTGTGGATATTGCCATCCTTGTTATGCTTTTTATTAATGATATTCCTGGTAAATAAAATAACAAAGTGATAAACAGGAAAATACCTGTAGATTTTTATGAAAAATTAAATTATTGACATAACCTTATAAAATTGAATACTAAAGGAGTATATTATATTTTATGAATCTATCTGGCTATGTATATCTGTATGAAAATTAGCGGAACAAAGGACTTGAGTGATAAACAGGAAATGCACATTCATTTCACAAATACCTGTGGAGTTTAATAAAATATTTACTAATATTGCTTCCAATCTGATTAATTTCCGCTGAATTAGAACCGGTTCTGAATCATACTGAAATTTTCCACGAAAAATAAAATAAAAATTAAAGAATTAATCCCAGTATTATTTACTCGGACATCAATAAACATAAATATATAAAAATATAAAATCTTTCAAAATATTTGTGAAAATCGTTTAAATTCCACATTGATTTTTAATTTTAGTTATACATTATTTTCTAAAGAGGGCATACAGCTCTAAACTATTTGTAATGTCTGAATTAAAAATCTAAAACTAATTGTGAGATAACCTCTAAGAGCTATCAATATACATTGATTTTAATTAAAGAATCATTCTGCCTAATTTTGAGAATCGTTTTCCTTACTGCCAATTTATTTGTAGGCAATACTTATTGGTCAATGAAATTAAAAATGAATAATGTGGGATATCTTAAAATCTAAACTATTCTATACTTCAACATACTATAATTACATCCATAGAAATATGTTGGAATGCATTTACTCTATGTATATAATTCTTGCATATCTTTTTCAATGCTTCTGTGTAATTATATAAATGCAAGGATGACAGCATCCATAACTAAGGAATATTAAAATAACAAAAAACGTTAAACAGAAGAACAGACAAAGTTAGTTGAATAGTTGATCCTTGTCAGAAATATAAATCTTCATGAACAATCTATATTAAAAAGCAATTGAGAAAACAAAAATTTCTAATCAAATTTAAATCTCCTTTCCATATTCCTTTTTCTCAGCTCTTATTGGCCAAATGATCGATATTATTCCTTTAGATGTAAGAAGTTGATAAAAATGTGAAAAATTCCAATCTCAGTTGTTGTTACAGTCAAGATTTATTTACTTAAAGTTACAAGATATCGCGATTTTTTCCCTCATATCGCATTTGAACCACAAACAAACTCAATTGGAACGTATTTTTGATGCTTATTGCAGGTTAAGTCAGGTAAAGCAAAGATTAAATTTCAAAGGGATAGAACTGCGTATGTAAAGAACCCCACATGTTATGAGCCCTATATGGGGGCTAGTAATTTTTTTTTCTTCAATAATTAGAAATTGGGGAAGGTGGGAAATTAGATGTTCAAGAAATAGGTTTGAACAAAAGCACAGACACAGACGTCACACATTTTTAAAGATTCAATGATTATAACTTACTGTGTAAATAGTAAATACCATCATAAAAAAGAATTATTTTTTTAGTTGCTTGGCCTTCAGGATTTTACAATAATGTAATATGAATATTAATGTAAATGACAGAACAATTCCAACTTGCCCATATTACCTGTTTATTTTCTAAACTCAAGTAAAAAATTCTATTTTGCATATTTCTTATAAATGTAAGAGTGGGAGAGATAAGAATGAAAGGAGATAAAAGGTGGATAATAATTCAGCATATTTTAATACGAAAAAAAATGTTTTTTAAAATGAAATATTAATTCTTTTTTAAAAAAAACTTATTTGCTTCATACTGCTATTTGTTGCAAAAATATTACTCAATGATGATTCATTATCAATATTCTATCAAACCTTGTTTTCTAAAAGTTATGGAGAAAATTTACTGAAGTGAAGGAACATAACGGAATTGATGAAAATTTAAAATGTTGATATGTCACTATTGGATAAAGGTTGCCGACCAATAGACATCAGTAATAATCTGTTCTTTGGTTGCTTGAAATCTTTTTGTCACAGTAGATTTCTGTTTAGGCTAACCTGATTTGAAAGTGTAAAATAACACTGAAGAAGTACTTCAGAAAAGACAAAATTTAGATAACTAATCTGCAAAAATGATAAAGATGGACTTAGACTTTAAAATTATACCTTATCTTTGACCAAATACAAAATTATTAAAAGAAAAAGAGTGTTAAGGAGGTGGTAAATATCCTCCCAGGAAAATTGCTTTAAACCTGCCCAAGAGGCCTCTATGGGCATTTAGGTGGAGTGATGTTTTATTCTATAGGAGATTTATCTTGGACATGGCAATTGTTACCCTCCCCCAAGATAAACCTATTAGAAGCTTCACTGCAAAGGGGAGGCGGAGAGCCATAATTATTCTTTGGTTAAAGATTTCTTAAGCCACACACACACTCAAACATCATGTTACTTTTATAATAGTAAATATTTTTACTGCATTTGTCTCCTGTTCTTTTTTTCCAAGTTCTTTCTTTCTCACGTAAATTTTTGAAATGTTAAAATCTTGGAAACAAAGATAAACATCAATTAATATTGCAGCAATGATAAGTTCACAACATTTTGATAAAAAGTACAAAAAATTCAGTACTTGACAGTTATAAAAGTCATTAATTATGCCAATGTAATATATCTAGTTTTGATCAATTTTTAATTAGAGCTGTAAAACCTTTCATAATAATGGAATTATTAACGGTCTTAGTCGTAAAGGCTTTTTATAGAGTAGGTGCGCAGGTACAATCTATCAAAAAAGGCTCAAAATAAAATATTGACATTTATATTTGTAAGCAATAATTTTAGATTTTACAAAAATTTAGATAGTTATTATAATAAACAAATAGAGTAGACACTGGTTTAAAATTAAAGAGTTGATATACTTTTATTACATTTTGTACTGTTAAAGGTAGGCAAAACTTATACTTTTGATTTTTGTTTGTATGGTTCTAATGGCAATATGTATCTTTAAAGTACCTTATTGTACTAAATATTCCCCTCTGGTCTAACAAAACTTATTTTGAATTCTTTTAAAAATTTCTTTCTAATATCCGCGGAAAGCTGTCTTCAATTCTATGCGATAAAAAACTGTTTTGTCCTTTTATTTTAAGAAAGTTTGTACCTGTTCTTTTTGATGAAATGTTATTTTGTAAACTGTATATTTATCCAGGAAGGGAGGGGACATTGGAATGTTTATTACACTAGTCCCCAAAGTTTTCTTATTCCTTGCATTAAAAACTTTGGGGACTTTACTTAATTTTGATTGGTTGGCTCATTAAGATTAGTCTTCAAACGTTTCAACCACTAATTTTATTACAGAAGGTGCACCATCATTTGGGATGTACATTAATTTATCGGCCATTGTCTTATCCCTTTAGATTCCTGATATTTATCTGTATCGTGAGAAAGAGTGAAAATGTTTAGATGAAAAACAATATTTTATACCTTTTTTTAACAGATTTGACCAATTCATTAAATACTTCAGGTCGATCCTTAAAAATCTTTCAAATCTAAAATTAGTTTTAACCTCTTGGGTCTGATATTTAAATATAAACAAAAAATATAAAGCTTCTCTGAAATTAGCAACCTAATTATTCCAGCAATTTATGAGATATTTTGCTTCAGACAAACCCCATACTATTCCATGTTACATACCAATGAAAAATTTATCGAAACTTTGAACTTTCAACTTTTGAGTATTGAACTTTTACTTGATTGTGTGGTCTATATCTCAAAATGGGCGGAGATTAATCACATTCATTTATTGAGAGTGAGTGAGTGAGAGAGAGAGAGAGAGAGAGAGAGAGAGAGAGAGAGAGAGAGAGAGAGAGAGAGAGAGAGAGAG
>LS056736.1:0-11820 GCA_900241095.1 Acartia tonsa
TTTTTTTCATATAAAACCATGGTGAAACCTAACTTTTTAGTCGATAAAGCAAATATTAAACATAAACCTAGTATATTCACTAAAAAAAAATACTATGGATCAATGCCTGAAGGTGCTTAGAATCACTTGCTCTTGTTATTTACCTATTAGAAATCAAATTCAAATTCTTTTTTACATATCAAATTTACTACTGATATTTACTAAATATATCATAAGAAGTTTTGATTAATTTCTGTTTATTTAGGCCCCCTCAACTCCTGTTTGGGAGGATGAAAATGAGATCAACCTTTCCCTTGCTGATAGATTACTATACAGATACAAGAAGTAAGTTTTTTTTCTTATGATAAGATGAAATTTTTTTTAAATAAACATCAAATACCTACCTACCTTTTAAATAACTATAAACTTTGTACTTTATATTTATATTTTTAGTTGTTTTAGATACAACTTATCTTGATTTGTATTAAGAAATTTTATTTGATTATCTGAATAAGTAGAGTAGTAAATTGTAATAAAATTATTTTAAAAATTGAAAAAAATTAAATGTTTATTTATTATTAGGTATCCTTTTTTATATCTAAAGTATTAAAGTTTTTTTTTTAAAGCTTAAGATTTCGATAACTAATGAACTATTTAAGTTCTTCTGTTTGGTTAGGCTATACATAGGCCTTGGTATGGTTTATTAAGCTTTGTGATGAGTTGGCTATTTTTCTGACCATTTCTCATTTCTTTAACAGAGCTTCTTGATTATGCTAGTTTGCTAATAAACAAAGTTTTGCAATTTTGTATCAATTTTTTTTTTTTTTTTTTTCAGGAACAAAGCATTGGAGCGTGGCAACACAAGTGGAGCATCTCCAACTCTGCATAACAATTCTCTGACAGAAACACCGCCAGCAAATAAGATCTTTGAATCAAGTTCCCTTGACACTACAGGTTAAAATTTGACATAAGCTAATTGGATATTTGCCTTTGGATAATTAGGGTGCCATAATATCGTACTATTGCCCTTTATTATGTTATAACGTGTTAGTACTTAATGTGTTTTAGTAACAGGTTCAATTTAATTGTTTTTTTTTTTCAGCATAGATTCATATAGGTATATCTGAAAATGACTAAAATATAGAATCCCCCCTCCCCAATAGGCTTCAGGGGAATCATATAATAAACTTTTAATCGAAGCCAAATAAAAAAGAATCACTTAAACATAAAGCTACATTTTTATTTCTCATGTTATTTTCAGTTTGGGGTTTAGTTTATTATTTTTGCTTTTAGGAAAGCCAAGACGATTACACCCACAACCTGAAGAATCTACAATTCAAGAAACTCCTGATAAATCTATCAATTTATCTACAAATAAAACATCTACCAAAAAATCCGGCAGACAAAAACGTGGCAATAATACAACAACAAATATCTCTACTATGCCAGTGGTAGTTGAAAATGAAGATGGTACTGCCAATGAAATTGATGAATCTTTGTTATCTGGCAAACGGAGGTCGGGTAGAGCATCTACGCAATTAGCTACCAAAGTATCTGGTATTCTAGCCAAACAGGAAGCTAGCCCATTGAAGCTGAGTGTTTCGCCTAGTAGAATTTCTGGTAGTTCCTCAAAATCAAATAAAAAATGCGGGGAATCTGAAAAGGAAAAATCGTCGGAGAAACCATCTGAAAATATTAACACTACAAAAACTAACGTCCTTGAAGACTCTAAACTGAAAAAGAAACGAGGTCGCAAGCCTAAAAATTTTGACGCTGAAATCTTAAAGGCTAATGGCGATTTCGGGGCCCCTGTTCTTGAATCTACTAGGCTATCGGTCATGGATAGTACTATCACTCAACCCAATGATAACATTGAAAAACAAAAACCTCAAGAGCCAAATAAATCTACTTTGAACATTACAAAACAAAGGGTAACATCTAAAAATGATAAACCCGTAATAACAAATGGCAAAGCTCAAGTGAAATTAGATAACAGTGTGAAACCAGTAAATAAAACTATGCCCCAGGCATCGAATGGTACAGAAGAAGAATCTCCAATTGTTTCACAGGTAAGATAATATATATTTTTTTGATTTCATTAAATTTCAATAATAACTTGTCAATTGTGAAATCTTTAAATTAGTTGTGATTTGAATCTACCTACTCTTTGTTTAATAATACCTTACCATAAGCTACCAGTACTTAATACTTTATTATAGGGAATGACAAGCAAAATCAATCAATCAAGAATGCTAAATTCCACCAATCAGCCAAGTCCAAACAATTCTGCCAGTAAAGATGAAAATGACAGACTATTTGATGCTTTAATAAGCGGCAAAAAGCCGCCATCAACCAATACAGACTCAGCAAAAAAGAAATTCATTTTAGCAGACAAAAATTCCAAAACTCAAAAACCCACTAAAGAGGCTGAATCGGCAAAAGTTGCCAAAGCGGTTGCCGCCGTCGCATCGAATTTATCACCCCGCCAAACAAATTCATCGCCACGGGCGTCGCCCCGCCATTATGGCAGCAGCGCCACATGTCCATCGCCCAGTGCTTCACCGCGACAGGATTCTGGTTCTTCGCCACGTCATCACCAAAGTTCTGCACCCAGGTAAAAATTGCTGTTTTTCTTAACTGAAGGTTTTTTTCATGATTTATGTAAGCATTCTTACACACATTATTTACCCATGTTTTTTTTTATTTTGTCAACTGTGAACTACAATTCTAGCACCAAGCTCAAGGGGTAAACGATAAAATTCAACAATCCAAAATTGTGTTTCAGAAATAAAGAGTTTTTACAGTAAATTTCCATTTTTAAAAAAAATCTTTCCTTAGGGATTTTGCCGTTTGCGAGATTTTAGTTAACCAACAATATCATACTACATACCAACATTACAATTTTAAAATATGTATCTAAATATGTGATCAATTCAACATTCCACATGAATAAATGATTCTAGGCCAGTGAGTAAAAGTGTTGACTTGCTCGGAGGAAAGCAATGGGAAGGAAGCAAACCTGGAAAACCTGTTTCTGGATCTGGACCTGCCAGCCTCTTGTCACCTTCTGCCGCTTCCATCTACCAGTATTCACTTGGCAGATCCAGGTAAATAAATACCTTTTTTATTAGTCTTGTATACAATTGAAATACAAGTAAAAATACTGGGCCAAGTTTATATAGTGTTGTATCAAGAATTTTTTTAACTAAAATGTTTTCATAAAATATTTTTTACATTAATAACAGAGAAAAGCTTGATGTTTCGGGTTAAATGTGCAAATATTTTCACTACTGGAAGCGTTCTACCGCGTGTGTTTACTTGTATTCAGTGGTACAAGGTGTACCATGTAATTGTCCATAGTAGAAATTATAAATTTCCATGGAGATACTAAGATATAGACAGACATACATCCTATTACGCTTATAAAAAGAAGTTAGTAATAGCCAAACGAATAGTCGAATCCAAACACGACTGGTATTGTAATATAAAGCTGCACATTTTTATTTCCTCACTTTTAAAAATAGTTTTCATTTTTTATTTTGTCTATAAGGATTCCGTCCAAAACTCCTGTTGAGCAGGAGACCTCCCCTACAAACACAACCTCACCTCAAAGCAAACAGCCACAAGAAACCTGTACAACTAGCAGTCCTGACTCTTTGACGGGTACACCAGTCTCTGGAAGAAAGCCCAAAGTAATGGCTCCTTGGAGGCAAAACAAGGATACTTCGCCGGCTCAGAATGTGTCAAAAGATAATGTTTATGATTTTGATGGTAAGTTTTACTAATGTATTAGGTATAAAATTTAAAATGTGGTCTTTTTACTCCCTTCAAAATCATTTTTGAAAATTTTTTAATAGAGTTATATTTCTAGTTTGGCTTCGAAACCGATTAATATATTTTAAACTAGAACCGGTTCTCAGCCATACTTAAAAATTATTTAAAGCATCGTATTAAAGAAAGTTTTCCACGAATATTGAAATAAAAATCATAAAATAATACCATTTTGTTACTATAATATCCGCTAATTGCTGTATATAATACAATGTGATAAATAAATAACTATTACCACAATAGATTTAACCTTAACTTTTATCAATTTAGGGGACCCTGATGAGTTTGATGTTAGTATGGTGACAAGCACACAAAGTATTACCTCTGCCAAGCCAAGTGTCAGCGGGGAGTCCAGTCATGTCGGCAAGATGTTTAGAATATCTCCATCTAAACCTCAGGTAAGGACTAGAAAGGAGTCCAGTCATGTTGGCAAGATGTTTAGAATATCTCCATCTAAACCTCAGGTAAGAACTAGAAAGGAGTCCAGTTATGTTGGCAAGATGTTAAGAATATCTGCATCTAAACCTCAGGTAAGAACTAGTAGAGAATCCAGTCATGTAGGCAATATTTTATAAATATTTACTAAATCATTAGATAAGGTAAGGCCTATTATTATTTATTATTTATATTTATTATTATTGTGTGTAGCGAAAAAGGACTCGTTGTGAAGTTTGTTTTAGGTCCAGTTATATGTTTAGTTGATTATAATTATTTTGGAGGAATGTACCTCAATAGACAAAAAGACACAGCTTGTATTGAAAAACTAAAAAAAAAAGAATTGAAGTAACCGAAATTGCCCATAGAGGTCTCTAGGGTGCGTAGTCGCTAGTTTAGAATAAAGATAAACAAATATCTATGTATATGATATTCCAGGGCACGTTCCTGCTACGGAGCAAGTTGACCGTACCTCCCGCCGGAAAAATGAACCTGAACTCGGTTTTGAAATCTCATCACAATCCATCCGCCAAGCCAACTGTACATGAGAATAGGTAATTAAGTCAATTCACAAGAGTGTAGATTAGTCTAAAAACATTTTTCCCAGATTATTTTCCAGATTCAAAAAGTAGAATTTCACACTTTGCATTAGAATTTGAAGTCCATTGTAAATTTAATTCTTTTAGCATTTGTTGATCATATTGGATATAAAATGAATACTTTGCTGTACAGTATATATTGTACATTAACAAAATACAATATAATCATTTTTTCTGGCGAAAAGTTGAAAAGTAATGAATCGTTATGTATTTTTTGAATAAAAAATTTCATTTATACTTTTATTCGTTCAGCAATACATCTTTACATCAAGTCCCTAAGCCCACAACAACAAACTCAACAGTCCAGCCCAGTCACAGCAGAGAAAAACCACAGCCAAACAACAACAAAGACCATCAGCAGCCACCTGTCAGTCACAGCCAAGAACATGAACAACATCACCCATCATCCTCAACAACATATCATCCATCACTATCTGAATCCACAGCTTCCAGCCATCTATCCTCCATAGAACCAATGGCAGAATCAACTAGAAATAATATTGAGAAAGATTATGGTACTGACTATGCAATGTCTATGCAAGAGCCGGATAGGCCACAAAGATCTGCCAAGAAAGCTTTGCTTTCGCGGATTTTTAGCAAGCCTCCTAAAGAAACTGAAGATTTTCAATCCTCGTCAGGGATGTTTTATTGAAATTATGTAAAATATTAAAATTCATCTTTAAGTTTCATCAAATGTTTTTAAAACTTTGAATTCAATTGACCAAATTAGCAAACCAGCCATTATAGAATAAAGGATAATAGGATATCATTATCCATTCCCCCTACTTAATGTAGTATTTTATTGGTGCACTAAATACTACTTTTACAACAAATATTTTTTTTATTATATACCTACGATAAATAGATTACTATTATTCTCTTACAGAAAGTAGTAAGGGTTTCTATCTGAAGCTTAAGATCTCAATAATTACTGAACTTATTGAGTTCTCTTTTTAAGGAGAAGCTTAACATCTGTGTGATGATTTGTAAATCATGCTGATATTTTAGACTGTTCTGTGATATGTTGGGATGGTTTAAAAAATTATTTTTATTTATAACTCTGGTTTTATTCTATTTTTCTTGCCGTTCTATACACCTTTGAATATATAACCTCTAGATGCTAAGGACAGTTCTGCTAGTAAGTTATTAAGTTAATAGATCTTTACATATTAAATATAGATAAAAATTAAATAAAGCATTTAACAACAGGAAGCAAAGAAACAAAAGAACCTACAGCAACAAAACCTGGACCTGAAACTTGTCAAGAATTATCTCAGCGTACAGAAAGCTCTGATATTATACGTCCCCACCGGAAAAGGAAATTATATTGTCAAGATGTTCTGGATGAAACAGCCAGGAATAGTCCTACTACTGCCCACAAAGGCATTACTGAGGCTCCTAAGGTTTGAATTCAAACATATATTTGACTGCATTTATATTACACTTTTTTCATTTATAGCGTAAAAAAGAATACTTTTGACCTTTGCCTATTTATGAAATTTGTATAAACGTCATCGTTATTTCAAATGATCTCTAAAACAACGGTCTCTAAAAAGTATGTAGGAATTAGTATATTAAGATGCCTTTTTTTATAAGTTATAGTTAGATGTCTATTACATATAACGTATTATAGGTATGATAAAAGGTTATCTTAAACTAAGCTTTATAATATGAAAGTTTTATTGAAACCGATATTTAATTCAGGTAGAGAACGTGCATGTGCCAAGCAGTCATAGCTCTAATTCACAACAAACTTCCAAGTCGTCCAAAGGATCCTCGGCAGCAAGTAAATCCTCATCTTTAAGTAAGTAATAAAAATATCTAAATCATTTAAATGAGGGTTATTTTCTCAAACCAATTTACCATTGAATTTTTTAATTACACCATCCATTTATAGATTAAAAAAAACATTTTACCAAATTTTTACTTCAGGGTTATCGTATACTGAAAAGTAGTAAGTTCTTTTTGTCTTAAGCTAAAGATCTCGGAAACTGCTGGTCAAAATAAATAAAGGAACCTTAATAAATTTCTTCGGGTGGTTTTCGGCTATTTCCATGACCTTCTTTGTTAGGCTAGGGGTGAAGAAACTATAAACTTAAATAAGACCTGTGCAGAAGGCATTTAGCGTTATAATTTTAATGGACAGCCAAAACTCTTTGACTGCATGGCTTTTTTTCTGGTAGTCTTAACTGATTATGAAAATTTTTCAGATGTTTAGTTATGACATGTTTTTATCTTAGGTAATGAAGCAGCTACATCTGAATTTAAGGCGCCACCAGCTGCAACTAAAAAGAAGAAAGGAAAGAAGAAGAATAATGATAACACAGAGGAAAATGAAGATGAGGATAATGATACTCACAAGCTTTCACATCATAAGAAAAAAGGTAAGATTCAGCTGAAGTTAAGGAACTTCCATCTTTAAACAAATGAAAATCTTAATTAGATTTTGGATACAAAAAAATTGCATTTTTACAGAAAAAAAATTGAAAAATTCAAAATTGAACTTGCCTATTTTAGGAACATTTTTCTTGTACCTAATTCTTTAATAAAACTTAAAATTAAATAAGCTTTAAAAGAATATTTTTTGCTTTAGACTAACATCTTAAACCATATCTATCTTGTTAGTACAATATTTTTCTTCAGGAACTTCTAAATCTCGAAGATCTTCTGCTGAATTTGCTCCTTTGCCAAAATTTATTCGTCGCATGGAAGAAAGAGAAGCTTCAAACTCTTCAGATTCTAGTAAAAGGTAATTACAATTATGGCATATTTATAAAGATTTGAATCAAAGTAAAAAAGGGTCAAAACTTTCATTAGAAAGATACCTAATAAAACTAAGTTTTAAATAGGGAACAGTAGACTTTAGTAAATTGTAAAATAAAGGTTACATAATAGTGAAAAATGATGTGACAGGTTCCTTCTTATTTTACTAAACCTAGTCTTTAATTAGGGAAATTTACATACAAAAAATATGCTTATTTTAGTGAATTATAATTATAAGAATCGTTTTGTAAACTTAAAGAGAATTTTTATTTAAAAATGTATAAGTGGGCTTTGCAGTAAATTTTTTTTTTCAAGGCGACGCGGTGCTACAAAGAATATAGTTTGTACGTCCTGTACTCAAGAAGATATCAGTCTAGTCCATCAACTTGTTCAGGTAGATATATTGTACTTTTTTGTACTCCTTGTTAGTACGTACTGTACTTTGTTTGTACTGTATATCTTCTACTTTAGATGATATCAGTTCAGTCAAACTTGTAGAGGTCATTTGTACACTTTGTTTGGATGCCTTATTTTTAAAATTGTATCCTACAGATCTTTATTTTTAACTTTTCATACTCTGTACGTTCTATTCGCAAGCAAATATAAATCTAGTTCATAGATTTTATTGCAAATTTCTTATAAATTTTGTGAAAAAATTAGTATAGAAGTAAAGAATGCCAATCTAAAATAATTTAATTTACTATCAAAGGCTTTAATAAAGTCTAAAGTGCACAAAATCAAGCAAGTTTATAAACTTTTCTCTATACTTCAAATTATAATAGACATAAAAAATATTTTTACGCAGACTTAAAATTACCTTGGAGAAGCTATGTAAAAAATAAATATTTTTTTTTCACAGAGTTACGGGAAGTACACAGTGTCAACAACAGTGAATGCACGCACTAGTCATGTTATCAGTGGCGAGGGGAAGAGAACTCTCAATCTTCTCAAGGGTCTTCTGTCCGGCTGTTGGCTTGTTACTAGGGTAGGTTATTCATTGATAATATTTACGTAAATGCAATGTTCCAATTAAGTTTTTTTTACATTTAGGTTACTTTTTACGTATTGGATAGCCTTAAATTTAATTATAGACATGCTTTTATCGTTGTATTGATCTTAAACCTTGAAGTTAAATTCATACATTGACATTGTTAAGGGATGATTTAAAACGTTCTAAATTTCTATAGCCATTAAATTTGAACTATTTTATAATGTTGACATTGATTTCAAGCTATTTTAATTCCATATTTTTAATTAGTAGCCAAGCTTCTCTATAATTCACTTTGTCTATCTGTCCGTCAGTCAGTCCGCAACGCTATGAGGGAAACGTGATTTTCTCGGCTACTATTCAAGATACCCCGCTGATTTTTTATTGAAGATTCCTATGACATATGCCGATCTAATCGGCCATGCTTAAAAAGACAAAACCTTATTATTTCAGTTCAAAAAGTCCTCCGTTTTCATGAAAACTGTTCTTGTTATATTTGTAATTTATGTCTTTTGATTTTCAAGAAATATTTTTTTGCTTTTTAAAAGGTCGACCAATTAAAAAAGTGATAAAGATACCTACTAATATGTTTTAATTGAAGTGTGAGACTTTCACATTTATTTAATATTTACCAACTGATAACAATGACATACCTTTGAATTTACCTAAATATAATTGTGTGTGTATTGTCAGGAATGGGTGTTAAGCAGCCTGGAAGCTGGCCAGTGGGTGGATGAGGAACCATATGAAATGGTAGATTTTTCTCAAGCAGTCAGAACATTGAGGTAGGAATTTTATAATTTTTAGAACATTCTACATTTCGGTTGAGCCCCTAGCATTGACAGTAAAATAATCAATCCTAACTAAGTATCAAATTTAAACAATCAAATAGCTTAAAATTATTTCGGTTCTATGTGTGTAGCTTCCCTTAATTGGAGAGCTCAATCACTTGCGGGGTTAGCAAGACCTTAAGGGACAAACATATGAAATAGGGTGTTTTTTTACATAACAATAACAAAAACAGTGAGGGAAAGAGCACTTGTAAGGTTTTTAATAATTTAGTAAAGAAGAGCTCAGGTTGGGTCATGAACGGTTATAAATTGAGGTTACTCAAAATTAACAACGAATATAGAAAAAAATAACGAAGTACTTGTTGCTGAAAAAGTACATAACTATTTTTATCTGTAAAGCTAATTTTTTGTTTTAGAATGGAACGGGAAACCTGGAGAGAAACTTTTAAATCTGAGCTTTTCAAAGAAGTTGGAGCTATCTACATTTCACCTAATTGCAGGTAAGCCTAGGATTAAGAAATGGTTTTTCTAGTATGGCTTCGAAACCAATTAATATCCGCTGCATTTAGAACCGGTTCTTAGCTATACTTAAGCCCGCGCCTTCGGCATCTCGGGGCTAACAAAACTAGTTTTATTTTTATAATTATTCATTTTATAATTATACCCGCGGAAAGCTGTTTATAATACGATGCGATAAATAACTATTATACCTAATATTTTTTAATTACATATAAAAACATTGATGTTCAACATTTTATCAGTTGACTCTCAAATTAGTTTTGCTATTGGGAAGATATCTTGAACTAATTTAAGACTGAGATTAAAAACTCTCCACAGTCAATCTCTTAAGTTGCCAAATAAAGTCTTCACGAGACAACCTAACCTTACGTTTACCTAATTCTAGAGCCCAAAGAGATGAGCTTAAACAAAAGTTATACCCGTCAGTAGTATTTTAACGAGACAACCTAACCTAACCTTCATTTTATTTTAGAGCCCCAAGGGATGAGCTTAAACAGCTGGTGCACGCAGGTGGTGGCCTTGTTACTGGACAAGCAAGAATGGCAAAGGTGATTACTAATCTATTAAGCAGCAGAACTTCTCAACTACTGTCGTTATTTCTTTGTGTTAGCCGAGTAAAACTCCGAGATCTTATGGGAAAAAACAATGGACGATAAATTGAAAAAAAATGTTGATTGAAAAGTTTGGAAAAAACTTGTTTGGAACCAACCAATCACAATTCAATAAAAAGTACCTTAGTCTTTCAGCCAACGAATAAGATAACGTTGGTTATTAATGTTAGGGTACTACTACCATGCCAGTCTAATTTACAGTTCAATATTCCCTTCTTCCCTGTTAAACTTCGTAAATACAACAATTTACTATTTTTGCTTTAAATTATAGTTAGAATTATTAAAGTTTTTTATAAAAATTTCGCTAAGCTACAATAGCATTCAGTTTTTCCATAAAAATAGTCGTTGTCTTTCTATAATTTTTGTGATTTTACTATTCATCCATGTGACACTGTAGACAAATTGAAGAGGTCACTTTTGCCAGATTTTTTACATTAATAATTCCAGGTACGAGTGGGAGGGTCTGGTGCAAGCTCCGCCTCCTCAAATCATGAATCTGATGACGAAGAAACATTTACTGTCACAGGAATTGATCCAAAAATTAAAGAACACAATCCTATTATATAAAGTAGTAAGGTTTTTTTTCTGTAGATTAATATTTCTATAAATTGCTCCATTCTAGAAAAGCTTCACATAGGTTCCTGGATAGTTTTAGGCTATTTTATATCCTTCGAATACAGAGCCCCTAGATGCTAGGGGTGTAGTATCTAGTCTTTATAAAAACAATATATATTTAGTAATAAAATCATTTAAAGAAAAAAATTACCCCTCCTTATTTTAGATTTATTTTTAAAAGGAGGGGGGAGGGGGTTTTGCTCGATAGGCACATTGAGGGAAAGCATCAGCAATTCCATATCTACATTTTATTTTTATGTGCAATTTAATTTAAGGATTAATATTTGTGTAGAAAAGTGGATTCTTGACAGCGTACAATTTCACATGGTTCTACCTTTCTCAGAATATCCTGTCAGATAAGCAAGTTTCATGGACACAGGGACAGCACAATGGAAGATAAAATGTGGGGGATGTAGATGAATTTATCAGCCAATTGTCCAGCAGTCCTGAATAAATTTGGAGTCATAAACGACAAGATCCTGTGCTACTACGTATAAAAGCTTGAATATAATAATTCTAAGGATAGGAATATATTTTCTAAAAAATAATTGCTAAATATGGTTTGAAAATATATCTAAAAAAATTTCTCCAACTTTTCTGCAATTTTACCAGTGTCATATATTTATGTTGTGATGTCATATATTTAAGTTTGCAGACCATATGTTAATTGTTACTCTTAATTGCTCTTT
>LS056738.1:0-11815 GCA_900241095.1 Acartia tonsa
CTTCTGCTTCAATACTATTGCACTTGGTCTTAGTATACAGTTCAATGTTTGATATTTTGTTTGGCCAAAATATTTTGCAAATTCTTCTTAGGCAGCTATTGTGAAATGCATTAAGTTGATTTGTTTCAGTTTTCACAGTTCTCCAGCATTCAGCTCCATAAAGAAGAACTGATTTCACATTACTGTTGTAAAGTCTGATTTTTGTTTTCAGAGCAAGTTTCTTTGATTTCCAAACGTTGTGTAGACTGTTGAAAGCAACCCTAGCCTTATCAATCCTGGTTTTAATATCAGCTTTTGAGCCATCTTCACTGCTGATAACACTCCACAGATAGGTGAATTTGTTGCTTTGTTTCCATTGTTCACCATTTATTGTTATAGTTTGATCAGGGTTTGTAGGTATATTCATAATTTCGGTCTTCTTTCACTCTTATTAAAAGCAAATAAAAAAATATCATGTTAAAAATCAATGATGAAACAATTATGCATTTAAAAAAATGAATAAATTCAAAATGGCCTTTTTAAAGCAGCAGCTGGATAAATTACTTTTCGAATATTATATACATTTTTGAGTAGGATAATTGAGTAATAACGACTCTATAAGAATATATTTTCAATTGAAAATGTTTAGTGTAATAATTCTTAATATTACTTTCCAAATTTTAAAATTGAAAAATGAAAATGTCATGACATTTGAAACCTTTACATTTTATCATTTAAACTTATTATCTAGACTACATGTCAGTTTTTACATATGAACAATGTATGCACCAAGGGATCTAAAGGGATAAGACAACGGCCGATAAATTTATGTACATTCCCAATGAAGATACACAAAATTGCCCCTACTGTAGATTACAATTAATGGTTGAAACCTGAAACGTTGGGACACTCAATTTATACAATCAACCTATCATAATTTAATAAAAATCCCCAAAGTTGATAAGTCAACAAATAAGAAAACATTTTACAATTTTTTTTATTTAGTTACTTAAAGTTCTTCTTAGTTTGTTGTTTTAGAAAACTGTAACAGTTGATTATTGAATCGAAATATAGACAGCTTTCCGCGGATAATAAAATGAAAAACTCCAGTGTAAAACCAGTGTTTTGTTGGCGTCGAGAATCCGAATACCCGGGCTAACAAAACTTGTATTAGTTTTATTGATGTATAATTACTTGGATGTTGCACCAGATTTTCATGTACTAAAAGAAAAGTGATACTCCCAGCTTGCCTAAATAAAGATACCCCCTATCCACCCCTTTACCCTATCCTTCTGGATAAATGATTAGTAACCAAAATTGACGACAAATTTTTCCCTGTCAATATATCCATGTATACTCTATCCATTACTAGCTTCAATAAGATACATTTAAGTGTTTCAAATTGATCTAATAGGAATATGGACAATTATTAGGATATTTATTTCGATTTGAATAATAAATATTTACAAAATTATCCCTTCTTTAGATTATAATTAGTGGTTGAAACGTTTGAACGCTCAACTTATTGATCCAATCAATCAAAATTCTATAAAAGTCCCCAAAATTGTTAAGCCAACGAATAAGAAATAGTTAAAATGAAACTCAAAAGAATAGTGTAATCAACAGCCTAATTCCCTCCAATTTCTTACTTAAGCTAATTGCTATTGATTATACTAGTGGCTTCTCCCCTAATATTAAGCAAAGAAGAGGTAGAATACTTTATGCCAATACTTCACTGAGAAATTGAATCCTCTGATGAAGTCATTTAAGATATTTTAGCGGACAAATAGACGGACAAACGGAAACCGTACTACTTTACAAATATTTTTGGTAAAAGATATATATAATCAATGCATTTTGTCTCAATATTGATCATTCCCCAATTGATGGGAAAGTTGTAGTGAAAACAGTTTTATCTTTATGAAACATATTTCTATCCCTATAGTGTTTTGTAAATCACCAGGGATATAAAGGGATAAGACAATGATACACAAAATTACTTAAAAGTTGATTATAAATAGTGATTGAAATGTTTGGACACTCAACTTGAGAAACAAATCAATCAAAACTCAAAAAGTCCCCAAAGTTGTTAAGCCAACGAATTAAAAACATTATTATAAAACTTTAGGGACTAGTGTAATAAACAGTTTATTATCCCCTCCCTCCCTGAACCATCACACTTCAACTTAAAATAGATTATTTGGAAAATTTTCAATAGCCCTTCAATTTAGCAGATAAGCTATTCTATAGACAGAGTGGGTCCGTCCGTTGGTACATGAAATGGAAGGGGCCTGTCTGTCTTTCCATCATGTAAGAATTGTTATTAAAAAGCCCAACAAATCTTGATTTTAATAAAAACCTATGGACTTCATAGTTAATATAATAAAGTTGCTCTGCCTTCTAAATTGTAACAAAATATTGAAGGAATCATCATGCAAAGTTTTAAATAGAAGAGGCAATTATAATTAACGATCAGAGCTATCGTTACGGACGTACAAATGGACATGCCATAAATGTAGAAAAGCCTCCTTTTAAAAGGCAACTCAGTTTTCATTAAAAAAATAGATAGGGCTTTTGCTTCTATGAAAATATTCAACCTTGTTGAAAACAAAAAATGTACTCATGAATGAGGGTATGAATTTTAACAATTATTTTTAAACAAGGACTTGTACAACCAAAGGAAGCGTCGCAAGTAGAAAACTATAATGTTAGAAAGCTTCATTTATTTATCTTAAGGGATAAGACAATATACGATAAGGTAATGTAAATCCCCAATGGCGAAACAAATAACCTAGATGTTGATTAAAATTATTGGTTTAAATTTTACACATATATAGTTTGAAACCAATAATAGTTATTTCTCGCATCGTATTATAAACATTTTCCGCGGATATAGAATGCAGGCACGGGCTAAAAAAACTGGTTTTAATCTTATGATTATACATTTTCATATTCGTAGAAAGCTGGTTATAATACGATGCTATAGACATAGTTTTTTTCGTATAGATGAGAACCGGTTCCTATCCACTGGATTCGAATGAATACGAGAAATCACAATACATTTAAAGTGCCCAATTTTTTGAGCAAACGAATTATACAACCTGTTTATAAAACTTTGGGTGCAAGCGTTGACCCATGCAGTTTAAATTCATTTTGCTTTAAGAATAGCCTTGCATCCTAAAACAGCTCAAAGACGATAGACAAATTACATTAAATTTAGTTTCTAAAAGAAATTTATAAAATATTTTATGCAATAGCATTAAGCTATTTTAGTAACATTAAAATTAGGTCAAAAATTTGAATATCTTTATATTTAGAATCAGCTTTGCCTCTAGCCTCAATGAAATTACCAAGCAAATTTCTGTCAATTATATGAAAATCTAAAATTATACATCTTATGATATAAAGTAGTATGCTGTGTGTGCAGATCTATTAAGATCTCGTAAACAAATAGGCCGATAGTTTCTCAATTTACAAAAAAGTTTATTTTTGGTCAAAAGTAGGTTATTTAAGCTATTTAGTGGGAGGAGGCGAGAAGAAAAAAATTAACTCCCCTCTCTTAAACCAAAATAAATTGTTTGAGGAGGGAAACTCCTATCTTTTCCCTAAAAAACGTAGCTAATACATGTAAAACAGATGAACGGACAACGTTATAGTTAGAATAGATGCTCTTTTTTAACAGAAATCCGAAATAATATGTATTATATAAAAGTATGACCTCTTTTAATTAATAGATGCCATATAGTTGACATAAACACAGAAATTGTAAGATAGGGTAGAAGGACAAGGTGCCTTAAAAATCAGCCACGTGACGTCATAAAAATGAGGGTTTATCCATCTCTTATTAGGGGTTTACTTCCCCCTTCTCCTATCATCTCTCTTTTTATGACGTCACATGGCTGATTTTTGAGACACTTTGTCCCAATGTAAGATAGGGGTTAAAGAAATGGATATAGAATACGTGCATGTTGTAAGAGATTCTCACATACCCTGATAAAATGTTTCTCCCAGCTGGCTAATATAACGATACTCCCATCCCTGGCCACCCCTTCCCCTTTTAACTTTAATCCTCCTCCCCTTCCCTAACCATGGAGAAAATTATTGACCATCATCTGAGGACTATAATAACAATCTAAATGGACGACAAAATTACTCTGTTTATCCATTGTTTAATACTTGTGTTGCAATAAAAATAAAAATAATATTAATAACTTGAACATAACGACTTTGTAACCTATCTTGAACAGGGATCTTTAGGGATAAGACAAATGACGATGAATTGTTGTACATCCCCATTTAAGATAATCAAAAGTAAAAACTTCTGTTGATTGAAATATTGTTGAAATATTTTCAACTAGCGGCTACGCCCCTAGAGGCCTCTATTGGCACTTTGAATGCTTTTTTTTATGTATAATATCTAGTTAGAGAAATAATTGGTTTATGTTTCGTTCAAGTCTCTTTTTCGGGAGGGGTCATTTTTTTTCTAGGGGCGATTTCTCTTGGGAGGGTGGTGGTACCCTCCCCCAAAATAGTTATAAACCTTCCTAGGACATATGAGAAGCTACCCTGTAAAGGAGAACATGATCGGTTCAGCTGTTAGCGAGATCCTTCGGTACAAACATACAAACACACAGATAAACATACAGCCTGTTACTTTAGTATAAGGAAAATGTCTACAAGGACAATCGTATAATTATTATTTTTGATGAACTTCACTACTTACATCATTTTTTTAGAAAAATAATTTAAATTCTGGAACTGATAAAAACCTACATTTAAAGGATAAATGCTGAATTGTTCTAAATATATGTATTGCCTAACTACCAATTAGAGATTTTTCCTTATTTTATGTTTGTAGCATGTTTAATTCACTTTGTCTGTCTGTCCTTCAGTCTGTAATGCATTGGAGAAATTTGATTTAATTCAATGTTATTAAAGATAAATGGTTGAAATTTTTGAGAAGATTTATATTAACTAAAGAAAAAAATTGGCTTAATGTTATTTTCGTATATTTATTAATTATAGCGTAACTTTTATACAATTAGGTTCGTCCGTACATAACGAATAGTTCTTTTTGTTGATTTATACACATTAGAATTCTCCTATTAATTACAAATTTTGTTAGGTTTTATGGGGAAATTTTTTGTATGATATAATCATCCTCTTTATCTGATTTTTGGAAAGACGATTCCCTTGACAAGTAGGTCCAATATTATAAGCTTGCGAGTAGTCTCTATATGTAAATCCTAAAAAAAACTATGACCGTATATAGTACTCTACATCTTTTCAGGATATTGTCATCCATGTTTTGCATTAATTAATGTATCCTTGATATTAGCAAAGTAGTTAATGTAAGTAATAACCAAACAAGGATGGCAACATCCATAAGAGCGAAACTCTGAAACGGTAGGACAAACGAACATTAACTCTTGAAGAATGTTAGAACTGAATAATCAGAATATTAATGTATAAAATTTCAAACTAAATTTTAAGTAAAATTGTTTAAAAACTGCTTAAATACAGGATAATGTTTAAGGACATACTTACATTTTAGGGCTTGATTATAGAGATGCTTTGCTTATGACATTGTACTTTGTTATCCTAGGAATCAGTTAGCCAAAAATCAGATCAATCGGATAATTATTATACGTAAATATTTGATTTTAAAAAAGTATGAAATCAACATGTTTAAAATAGACGTACGGACATTCTGGTAACGATTAGAGAGCTACATTTTCTAAATCGTACCTATCTTCTACAGGAATCACCATACAAAAATCGATAGGACAATTCTAACTTTTCCAAATTAATAGAAAAAAACTATCCGTTCTGGATGGACGTACGGACGGAACGACCATGCTTATAGAAAAGCTTCTTTTTTAAAAAACTTTAACTAATTCCTAACTAAATAGATGGGTGATGGGGGCGGGGGGGTATAGTTAAATGAACCAACTTCCCTTTGTCTTCTTTATCTAAAATTTTCTAATTTTAGGATAAATTTCTCCCCTTATAGTTGATAGTTTTCAATAAGCTTGTCTGTTAGATTAATTATCAACTACATACTACCAAATATATTTCAGGAATAGAGTCATAAATAAATGGATTGAAATTAATATTTTGATAGTTATTTATAGCCTTCCGTAGATATTATATGAAAAATAAATCGGTTTCGAAGCCATACTAGAAAATACTTTAGTACAACTTAAAAAGCTACTTAAAATCTTATTGATAGGATCTATTATTTTTCACTACAAAAAAGGAATGATTAATTGCTTTGTTCATAGAAAGCAACATAATAGTATCCGAAAAAAGACAGTAACTAACAAAATGTAACTTTACGGACAATAGAAAAATTTCAGGTTTCAATACGCAATGCAACAAAAAAATGGATTAAATGTAAATTTTTATTTCTTGTTGTTCTGGCCCTTTTTACCGCTCCTTTTATCTCTACCAACAAGTAAGCAACCATCTACCCACAACAAAGTCTAAAATGGTTTCTAAAATCTATATTTTTCTCCAATTTGACAACACTGTCACAAGCTCAGGAATAAGGATGATGGTTTCCAATAATAGAGAAGCTAATTGTAAGAAAAGTTAACTAAGTAAAATATAAATGAACAAGGATAATTGCACCAAAAAGAGCGACGATTTCATTTTCAGTGACCTTATAAAGTGCTGGCAGACAGACAGACTAATTAGATCCTTGGAGGGAGGGGCATTGGAATGTTTATTCACTTATCTCAAAGCTTTATAATAACGTTTTATTATTGTTTGGCTCAACAACTTTTGGGACTTTTATTATATTTGATTGGTCGGTCAATAAGATAAGTGTTCAAACTTTTATACCACTCATTTAATTAATAAAAGGGGTAATTTTGAGTATCATCATTTGGGAAGTACATCAATTTATCGGCCATTTAGTTCCCTGAATTATATCAGCTATACTGTTTGAAATTCTATTGTAATTAAAGGGTTATAAATGACTTTAACCATCTCCCCTAACCAGACTGCAGACACAAAAGTTTATGGGGTGGTAAAGTTTTTCAAATATTTACATGAAAATGAATTATTTTGCAATGGTAAACTAATGGATAAAATTTACATTATTCTAGAGTTTTGTTTTTATCTTATTATGATAAGTATCTCATATTTCTACTACTTAATTTATCAAAAAGTAGGCAAAAATAATAGATATGGAATATGTGAACATTGTAAGAGATTTTTCCATACCTTAGTAAAATATTATTCCCAGCTGGCTTATATAACGATAGCACTCAACCCCCCACCCTCCCTTATTACTTTACCGGATCCCCTCCCATGGGGGAAAGTAATCAAATATATCTGAAGAATACATTACCAACCTTAATTGACGAGAAAATCCCTCTGTCACAATGTCCACATATTTTAGATCCATTTCAAAAATGCCTCATTTTGTTCTTATGGGGCTAAAAATGACTTTCCAAAACTAATAATGACTTAATAATTAATCAAAAAATCGTAATATAATGCCTGTTTGTCTATCTGTAATTAAAAGCTGCTATTCAATACAGACGAGTGGAAATTTCTGTGAAGATTCCCTATACAAATAAACATAAAGAATAAAGGTTTCTTGATATTTTATGTATTTATCCTGATTCTTTTTTTATGATCACGAACATCTGCTGCTAAACTCATTTTGTCCGTTTTTCAATCAATAATGTTTTGTGCTTTACCACGGATGGACGTTGTTTGTGTATTATGAGCAAGATGCGCCCCAAGCATCTAGTGGTTTATCATACAAGGGTTAGGTTAAATCATAAAAAGGCAAAAACTATCCTAATACTTAAACATAAAAACGATAAAGCGCAAAACTATTCCGGGACCAATATGAAGCTTCCTTGAAATGGATAACCCAATCAGTTAAGTAGTTATCCAAATCTTAAGCTACCTTCATTAAGATCTAATACATATGCTGAAGGCAAACGTTCAAGTTTCCAAAATATTAAATATGAAAAATGAAATAAATGGTTTAAATTTAATTTAATAATGAATTTAAAGCTAAACAGGGAAGTAGGAAGGAAAACATAAATATTAACTTTTGTTCATTGTTAGCATCATGAACAACATTTGGCATTTATAAAGTGTATACAAGCCATGGATCTAAAGGGATAAGACAATGGCCTATTAACTGATATACTTACATCCCCAATGATAGTACACAAAATTAGCATTCTGTAGATTACAATTAGTAGTAACGGTTAGACACTCAACTAAATGAACTAACCAATCAAAATTCAAAAAAAAACAAAGTTGTTAAGCCAACGAATAAGAAAACATTATTGCAAAACTTTGAGGACTCTCGTAAAAAACACGATATATTAAAGTTTTTAGTTCAGAAATTTACCTTTTTTTTCATTTTGTGCGCCATTATATTAAAACACATTTTACTGGTGCTTACATTTGTTCATCATATAGTTTGATATAGTTTTACAAAAATTATCATTCACAAATTGTTCATACAATGAGGCTTAATTATATTGATATAAGCAAAAGTTGAGCTTTTTCATTATCTAAAAACTGAATGATGATAGTTTTTTATTGTAGCCCATTTAGGTAAATATTTAACTACTTTTCAATCAAATGACTTATAATTAATTGGAGGATTTTAAAAAATTCTATTGGAGGATTTTTTTGCTGTAAACATTTTTCTTTGTGTATTGTATGAACATTTTATTGTAAAATTGAACAAAGTTTGAGAACATAATCATTTTCTCATTATCTTTGACTAGAATAAAGATTGATAAATGGATAATTTACTAATTTATTATTTTTGATTTACAGGATCTCAATTATTTGTCAGTTCGTTCATCTAGTAGGAAAGTAGGAAATGAGGTAAATGGGGAGTATGAGGGTTATCTTTATTTTAGCCAACTGCAAGCACCACTTTATTAGAGTACATGGAAACATGGTGCAACATCCAAGTGATGATATATCAATTCATGTATTATTATTTTTTTTTTTGAATCACATGACAATGTTCCATAAATCCAAAAATATCAGCCACATATTATAATCTTACCTGAAAAGCAAAAATAGTTATTATTGCATTATTTTATATTATTACAATGAATTTACCTCCCCAATTATTATAAATATAATTAACTCTTCTGTAGCTTAGAATTTAATAAAAGTACCCAAAGTTTTTAAACCAACGAATAAGATAACATGGCTATAAAACTTAGGGCACCAGTGCAATTTATATCCCAATGTCCCCTCCCTCCCTGGTAATGGTAATATACATACATCTGTTATATTAGTAAGATCTACAGATGACTACCGTTTTGGCTTATAAGGGGAGGAAGCATAAAGTTTGAATAAATATATGAATATTTATAATTTTAATTTTAGTAGCTATAAATATATTTATCATTTTCATTTAGAAATGCAACAACTAAAATATAGCAATATTTTAAGAAAAGAATTATAGTATAAATCTTACGCAGGGGAGGTATCTAAATGGATAAGATAATGGCCGATAAATTGATATACATCCCCAATGATGATACACAAAATTACTCCTTTTTTAGATCAAAATTAGTGGATAAAACGTTTAAAAACTCAAACAACAAATCTAAGTTCACTAAAGTCCCCGAAGTTGTTAATTTAATGAATAAGAAAACGTTAATATAAAACTTTTGGGACAAGTATAATAAACATCCGTGTCCTCTCTCTATGAATCTAATGGTATATTTTGTAAATGTTAGACTTTAATGACAACTTTTTTGATCGTATTTAAGCATACATCCTTCTACTCTAAATTTTCCAAAACTATTTTTTTACTTAATAGAAATGAAAGCTATACATTAAAGACTTATTTGGTCTCTATTTTCCATATATTTTTTTAATGCGCATATTGAATATTAAGTTACCTTAAAATCAACTATAAATTTTGAAAGGTTTTTTTTGATAAATGGAAAATATTTTAGTAAATTTATCTTAGAAAAAAGGAAAATAATAAAAAAAAGTTTGCGATTTAAGCCACTCTACAATTTACGCGTCTGCCCATTATTGAAATGTCCTTTTGACCGCCTTTGACAAACTTATGTAAATAACATATGTGATATTGTGATTTTTATCCTTTTTTATGAAGGAAATTATCATTTTAATTGGCGGAAATTACTAGAGTACAGTTTATCTTCAACTAATATATCCCACCCTTGGTTGATGTTATCCTTATTTGAAAGTTATGATAAGCTGTTAATTTGTTTTTAAAGAGGGGAGGGAATGTAAAGTCTTCTTTAGAAGATAACCCAGGAAAAATGGAATATATTTTTTGGCAACAAGTAATAGGGTGTGCGTTTAAACGTCATACAGTATTCTCATTAAGGTATGTCTTCGGAACTGATTAAAAGTATCCGTTGGATTAGAACTGGATCGCAGCAATACTGAAAAATTTTGTATAGCATTTTTCGACGAATATTAAAAGAAAAATTATATATTTAATAATAATTTTTTAACCCATGTCTTCAGCCTTTCGAGACTAACAAAACTAGTTTTAATCTCATATTTTTTTATTTTAATATCCGCAGAAAGCTGGCTATAATACGATGCGATAAATAACTATTACATTTTTTTAAAAAATGAATTTACGCATGTCTTTTCCCCGTATTTAATCTGTTTCAAGTTTTTTAGTTTAGAATAGAAGCTCATTAATGGTTTTTCATTATAAACACAAACAAACTTTTTCCAAATATTTAGATTTTTTTTGTAAATAGTATTATGTTTGTCTGTCATTAAGATTTACTTTTTTATTTGTTTACTTTCATAAGTTTCAGTTTTTTCGAATTTTTTTTACAGTTTTTAAGTTATTTTTAAATGTGTTCCTCTAATATTGTTAATGTTTTTTAAAATTTATTTTAAATGACAGGACAGTTTATTATATCTTAATGCGCATTAGCTTTATCTAGATAAAAATATCATGAAAACTTAAAAGTTTTTATAAGAGTAGAGAGAAAAATCGAACGAAACATGCAAAAAAGCAAAGCTCTATAAACAGTAGGATAAACGAACATAAAACTGTCATAACTAAAAAAGGATAATATTAATGTATAAAATCTAATCAAAATTGTTATAAAAATGCCAAAATAGTTGATACTTTCTATGGACATACTTACATTTTTAGGACTTCATTTCAAAAAGATTAAATATAAACATATTTTATATGGACGTATGGACTTTCTGTTAGCGATTATAGAGTTACTACACACTTTCTAATTATAGATAAGCTTCGCTTTTATAAAGAGAAAAAAAGAAGATATAAGTAATGGAAAATATTGAACTATTTATTTTTATAAAAAAAATCTTAATCAAATTCACAATATTTGCTCCTTTTACAGATGCATGTTCCTTTAAAACCTCATAACAAGAAAACGACAAGGACAATTATGTCTATCAATGAAATAAACATTAAGAAATAAAGCTTTACACACGGGAAATAGGTATGGGTAAGATACGCGTTATACACCAAAAGTCAACTTTTTCCAACTTTTGCAATGTTTGTGTCTCATTGCATGATTATTAAATTTTTGAAAATAAAAAAAAAACTACACTTGTAAAAAAAGCTTATTTTTTAGAACTTTAAAGTTATTTTTTTTATTTTTTCATTTATCTCAAACATTGGTTGGTTTATAGCTAATATTCTGGGAGGCTAAAGGTGATTTAACTCTTCTTTAGCTATGCAGCCAAAAAATAGCTTACATTTAAAAACACCAAAGTGAGGATCTTTTCTCTTTACTTGAGTTGAATAACAACAATTTTTTCGCACTAATAAACATCAAAGGAAATTTTCTATTATTCT
>LS056739.1:0-11809 GCA_900241095.1 Acartia tonsa
CAGAAACTGCTAAATTCTTGTACATTCCCTTTAAGCCAGTACCCAAAGTCTGAGACTCGAAAAAATTGAATATTCGATCCATTGTCCCCTCCCTTACTCCCTGCCTTTAATTCCTTGAAAATGAACAAAAATGCAAAATATAAATGTTAAAAAAAAACAAGCGTACATAAGTAAGGAAAGAGGATACTTAAAAATATGCTAAACAAATATCAAAAAAATAAAAGCAGAATTTATCTACACATTAAAACTAATTTGATAAAGAATCTACACAAAATTTTCTTCATGAATTTTTAGATTCTAAAATCTAAATTTATTAAAGTAAAGTACGAAGTACTTACTCAATTATAGAAAAGTTGAGCTGCTAAATTGTTTTCTCAAAAGTATTTAATGGATATCTTCTAACTATATAACTATGTAGTTTCAATTAAAAACTTTTTGCTTATACATCATAAACTTGGAAAGTATGTGTATAAGATTTTATCATGATGACACCATTACATAAAGTACTTTTAATACAGTATAGAATAATTATTTCTCTGGTAATAACAATTTGCGCATAGTAAAATCAATCTTTAAGGGGTTTGGTGTCGCTTCAGGTTATAGACCTCGCCACCTATATGAATCATACTCTGCGTCTTAATTGAGGTGTAAATGGACAACCAACCCTTTGATTGCATTACCATCGTCTTAAAAGTCCTAATGTTAATGTGTTGCGCCTGATTTTAAGCCAAGGCATTTCCACCACTCTAACTATTTAAGTCGTGCACTTGACATAGCAGCGGTAGGAACCATTTTTAACCTTTACAAATGGCTATTGATTTTGATTGCAAGAGGCTGTTGTTTTTGCTTTAAGACCTTTGTGTCCATCTTTAGGATGACTATTTCTCCCGACTCTCGCCATTTTTATTTAATTACAACATATATAGATTCCCGCCATTTGCTGATGGCACACGATTTCTAAAATGGTGTTATACCTGAAAACTGCCAACAACCCGCCATTTTCTAGATTAAAAATGGCGCGGGATTTCCAAAATTCAAAATTGTGGTATACCTGAAAGCTGCCAGCATACTGTGGATTCCAAAGGTCGTCTTCTAGCTGATTATAGATTCCCGCCATTTTCACAAATTTCAAGATTTTAAAATCTTAAAATATTTGTTATACATTAGATTATTTAACCAATTATTAAGTTTTTTAAATTAGAATTACACGCTACAATAACTTCTAAATATTTAGTAAAAATTAATAGTAATAAAAGTGTATTATGCAATTATATATAGATTAATTCAATATAATCCTTACAACAAAGATAAACTAAACCAACTGTTAAATGTAAATAGTAGAAATGTTTACATACGTACATTATACATGTGCAGTGCTTAGATTTTCCAAAAATCTATATTGACTCACTGCAAAGTCTACATAAATCAGTATCTTATTTAGATGTAATAATAATGGATATAAGTTGAATGTGTTTATTTAAAATGAATAAAACATAAATACACCACGAAACAATTTTGCCCATAAGTAGCGAAATTAAAACATAGGCCATTTCACGCAAAGTATCCTGTTTAGTACCCACTCCCCTAACTAAAAAAAATAAAAATAAATGAAATGGTAGTTTTTCGTTTGATTGTTTAAATTATCTTGGTCATTGAATATCATAACAATAAGTCAGCTGAAAAGCAGCAAAAAGCAGTCCAACAGCCAGAAGTATGAACAGTTTTTTCGAACTGAAGGCCAGATTCACAGATTCTATTTAAGAAGTAACTATACATATATCTAGAATTTCATAGTATATAGAAAAGTAGTTGTAGCATAGGATTTCAAAAATTACTAAGTATTATATATAAATGAACGGTCAAACATAAACACTGATTATTATGTTTCTGTGGTTCTAATATTAATTCATTGTTAGCCCAGATGTATTTGTATATACTTCAGACAGAAAGTCAGATCAATTAACTAATAAATAAGCTTTGTATAGTAGCCTCGCTATAACATAAGGATACATTATTTTATCCACTATATTATTTTTCATTGTTACCTTGCCGTTAGTTTCATTTATCCTTTTTATGTGTTGTAAAGATATATATAAAGATTAAAAAATCCCTAGCATAGGATCAGTAGTAAAATTATTAATTAACCTGTAAGCAAAACGTTATATCTCCAGAAGATTGCAATAGAACAATAAAAGACAAACTAACATAATACCTCTTCTTAAAGAATATAAGGAACTTTTCCCTCAAAGTTGCTAAGGAGTAAAATCTCCTACCCATCAAGTATATTTTTTTAATTAGGGGGAAACTTTGTGCCTAACCCTTGCAGGTGGCTCTGACTCCGTAGGACTATTATTTACCCAATCTAGCCTTACCAAACCTAGATTAAACTCAAACACACAAAAAACTACCCAATCTTTTATTTTCAATTTATATTAAAATAAGGGGTGGATATTTTTTCTGCTCGATTAGGCACTTTGAGTGAAACCACCGAAGACAAATGACCTTCATGATAAATAGAACGCTATAATTATTGATTTTTACATTATTGATATAAATATGTTAAAAGGTGGCAAAATCTTAATGGATGCATGTGTTTATTAGTACAGAGGCTACTCTAAAAGTCGTTTGTGTCTGGCGGTGTGTATTTGTAATCTGAAAAAAGTACAACACTAAATGGGGTCTTTGAAAATCAACCAATGGTATCGGAATTATTAACACAGCTGAGTAGCAGAAAACAATTTGCTAGGTCATATAAAAAGAGGGGAAGGTAGTTATCTGCATATACATCTATACTAAAGATATAGTTATCTGAATCAAACTTTAACTCCTTATCTCGATCAAAAGGTAGATTCTATTTAGTAGTCTTAATTTTCAAGTTTATCTCTACACAAAGTAGAACAATTTCTGTGCATCTGTCTATCTGCCTAAAGCTTTAGATCTCGGTAACCGCTGAACCGACGAGATTTCACTTCTCAAGGAAATATGCATACTAGGACTATGGTGGTTATATTCTCAAGCCTCTAGTAAGTTCATAATAAAAATGTAAATAGATTTAAATTCACTAAACCTTTGGAAATTTATTTCTCTAACTTTTGAAACATAAATTTCTCATATCATTATACAGTTTATACTCTTTTATTTCTTTAGTAGCGCACAGGTTATATATACTATTAGTTTGTCAGTTTGTACCTCAATCTGATTATCCTTCTAAATTAGTTAAGAAATGTTATTATTTCTTGTATGTTAACTTATTTTTAAATATATAAATACCAATTCCTTATAATACATCTATAATACAAAGTAGAACAATGTCTGTCTGTGCGTCTGTCTGTCCGTCCGTCTGAAGCTTAAGATCTCAGTAACCACTGAACCGATTGGGCTCTACTCTTCAGGGAATATACCTACTGGTCCCGTGATGGTTTTAAGCTATTTTCTTTTTACTTTTTCTCTTTAAATCTAAAATACGAAAAGTTAGGTTGATCAAACCTCTTGGGGCAAAGCCCCTAGAGGCTAGGGGCGAAGCCGCTAGTTTAATATAATATATAAAATAACAAAAAACTTACATTCAGACACAAAAACACACCTAGATTCCGAATTTGATTGTATTAGAGCACATTGGTAATAACCAGGGCTGGAGGAGATATTGGGCTGTGTATTACACCAGTCCCCAAAGTTTTATAATAAAATTTCCTTATTCACAGGCTCCATAACTTTGGAGACTTTTATTAAATTTTGATTAATGGGTTAATTAAGTGAACAAACGTTTCTACCATTAATTGTTATCTACAGACGGAGTCATTTTGTATATCATCATTGGGGATGTATCTAAATATATCGGCCCTTGTCTTATCCCTGTAGATCCAAGGATAAACTCTTTTGGCTTCGCTACTCATGAACAAATTCTTACTTGACTTTTTTCTCTACATTAGAAGATTTCTTAATGTTAATATTTGTTTGATCTTAGGTATGTTGTAGAAAATCTTGGTATACCTATAATTTCACCAAAATAATTTGTAGTTTAGCCCCCCAAAAAATGTTGTATTTTTCGCTAAAAATAAGCTTTTTTTGTCTTATCGCCTTTTTCTTAACATTAAAGTAACAGAAACGGTTCAACAATGGAAAGATTATCAGATTCGGCAGGCAATATATTGTGAGATAATTACGGTAGATCCGATTTTTTTGCGCGGTTTTGACGGTTTATCCAAAATCTTATTTTTCTTACATTTTCTTTTCATAACAAAATCATATCAACATAAAAGAAAAACATTTAGCATTTATGTCAGGGTAAAATTTTTTTTTTATATTGGTTGGTTTTAAGTACAGCAGAAACTCTATAGTTAACAATTGGCTGTACATCTGTCTAACAAACAGTCAGCCGCATATAGCGTAAATTATCATCCACTGGGTATTTGAGAAATTATGACTAACAAGCAAAATATTTTGTAATTTATTTGGCAAATTGGGGGAAATAGTCTTTCTTTAGGTGAAGTTTCTATACTCTGATACAATTTATTTAAAAGATTTTTACATTGTGATTATAGCATAATTATTACATTCAATTTACAACAGTTATCATATCATTACAAAATAAATCCTTCTCAAAAATGAATTCGAAATTTACAAAAATGTGCTCCTAGTTAAAACTATTGCAAAAATCAACTTAGTTTTTTAAAAACTTTATAATGTTTACATCATGCTTGCTAATATTCTGACATTTAAGACTAACTTAGATATCAAATCTGATATTGGTTAGCTGAAACCATCATTTAAAAAATATTATTGTTGGATTTATGACTTGAGGAGCTATTAAAAGCAAATCATTAAAACAATTTTATAAGCTGCAAATGCTACTTGAAAAACATTAAATTTATAAAACTACCTTTGGCATTTAGTAAATCATGATCCTAAATTCTATGCGTAGAAATTTTCAAAATTAAAACTTTTGCAATAATAGGTTTACTTAAAATATATTCACTTAATTATAAAAAGTAATTGATATAATAATTACAATTCAACAAACAAAGATCATATTTTACATTAAATATACAAATAAGATTCTTTTTGAGAATTATCAACATTGATTGAGCATTTGTTTGTGACAACTTTACTGTAGCAAAAAGATTTTTGGGAAATAAATCAGCTTATTTTGAACAGTTTTTAGAAAATTTAAGAATTCAAACAACCATGACATCAGATAATTTGTCTTAGATGTTTAAATTCTGTGTTTTTTGGAGGTTAGTGTTAAAATAAGCTAGTTTAAAACCAAAATAATACTTTATTACAGCAAATCATCATTGAAATCAAAGCATTTTTCAGGATGGGACAATATTTAATCCATCCACCATTTTCTGTTTCTCAATGAACATTTTCTTCATGTCAGCCAGGAGTCCCTCAAGATCTTCCACCTTGATATCACTGTCAGCTGGGGCGGTTAGGGCAGCATTCACCTAAATTAGAATTAGATTTATTATTCTTGGGTGTACATACATAAAAAGTACAACAATAATAAATACATATCATATTTACATTTATTTATACAATCAAAATTTTCTTCCCAAATTGCAGTAATAGATAAGAAGTATGCAGTAATGTGTATTAACACATTGTTTTCATACAGGCCATAAAAAGAGATATGCCTGTTAGGAATAACAGGTTCAGTAACTGTTTGTGTGTGTAGTTTCAAATATGAAAAGACTAAAGAAAAATTTTGGTTTTTTTTCGATTTCTCTTGGGAGGTAGGTTGTAGCCTCCCCCAAAATAAATCTTCTCAGGACTTATAAGAAGCTACCCTGTAAAGGAAAACCATATCTGTTCATCAGTTAGCGAGATCCTTTGGTACAAACAAACAGACGGCATCCCGTTACTTTATTATAAGGAAAATGATAGAATAAGATAAGCACTTTATCTGCAGTGGCAGCTTGTTTCTCCCACATTTTGATCATCTCATCCATTCTTTTCACCCAAGCCTCTGCCATAGCATTGATTTTCTTCCATCTAAAATACATATTTTTAGCATTCTTGCAACATAGCACTTTTGCATTACTATGAAATACCTGTTTTTAGTTTAATAGGTTTCATGATTGAGCCATATCCAAGTCTAAAAATGGTAACGACAAATCAATCAAAGATTTGATTGATTGTTAGATAATATTTTTTCAAATAACCTCCCAGGTGTATAGATAGAAATGGTGATACTCCTCTCAAGTTGTAATTTTCTATGTTAAAGACAATGACTTACCCAGCAATGAATTCAGCATATTTTCTGTCTGGTTCATCGTGCTTGGCCATCTTGTCAGCTGAGGCTTTACCATCATCAAGCAACTGTTTCATATTTGTTGATGTTTCCTGAACAAAGTTATAGAACGTTTAGTAGGTTTAAGTATTGTCACAAAATGACTCAAAACGGCAGTCATTAAATTCCCATAAGGCTATACAGTTTGTCAAAAGTAACGTAAAGATTAGTGAAAACTTCTCAGGAATAAAAATATGTTTATTGGATTTAAAAATAAATTAAATAGGCCCTATCCCTAATGGGAACTTTACATAGGGCTCTTCTAATATTTTCTTGACATAGCCAAAACTAAAATAACAATCAAAATAGTTTGTTACAAGAAAATTATTTGTGGTCTAGATGGAAACTTTCTTATATTTTTTTAATCTATCTCTAAATGAATTTTCCTGCTTTGTAATAAATTTCTGTAAATAGAAATAAAGTTACCAAGAATGTTTTTGCTTCTGTGTCAAGTTCCTTTGCTTCTTCTAATGATTCAGGTTTCTTCAGACCACTCTTCACCTGAATTAGTGGATTTTTACAAAAAAAATAAATACTTTAATATTTAATTTATTATTAAATAAGATAAAAGTAAATACTTTTTATTTGAAAAGAATAGATTTAGAATTGAAAGTTGCCAAGAGTTAATTAATGTTGATGTTATATGGTGTTTGCAATCACGTAAAGAAACTGTGTAGAGAATATATATTATATAATTAATTTGAGTGATTGTTTGACAGTTTTAGTCAGTTTGACTAACAGATATACTCTCAATGCAGAGTAGCTATACTCTTGCTCTACTTATTACCAAAACATTAAAATACAAACCTTTGTTTCAGCTTTGGCCATCCAAGGTTCAAACTTCTTGCAAGAGTTTGTGAAGTCAGCTAGATGTTTCACATCCTCACCATACTTGGAGGCTTCTGCTTCTACTTCACCGTTCAGCTCCTCAAGTGTGTCCTTTACTGTGTCCATTCTAGAGAATAAGAATAATTAATAATGTCAAAACTATGATATTTTGACTGTTTGATTTATATATCGTTTGAAATGCTATTGATCATTCTCAACACTAGGCTACTAATTAAAATCTTTGTTTAGGCCATTTTTTAAAAATCTCAATAGTTCTGTAATTTAAAACATTTATATCTATTTATAACTCCTTAATCATTAATTTATCTAATTATCATAAAATTCATCAATTATTTATCAAAGTTTAATTAATCAAATTATCTATTAATCAAAAAATCTATCAATCTATAAATCCATCAGTCTCTCATTCTATTTATGTATCTATTAATCCATCTATCTAAGTACAATTCTATATATATATATAAATCCATCTATCTATAAAATAAAATATGATTTTATTTCATGTTCTATATTCATGTCTTTTTAGAAAACCCTTCGATGTATCTTTCAATTAATCTTTCTACCTGGATGAAATAGCTTGGCACTCTTGGGTGTGTGTGTGTGTAGCCATAGTTTTTTAGTGTTTGGACCTAAGAAGTCATGGAGTAGGGCGATACACTTTTGTATGCTAGCACCAGGGCCATCTCAAGGTCCACGCTCAAGTACAAGTACTTGACCCGCTGTCTCAAGGGGCTAACTCTTTTTTTACCTCACCCTCGCCGAGTAGGGCGCACTCTTGGGTATTTTCTCCTGCTTCTGAGGGGTACAGGTTATCCTTTCATATGCTTTTTATGCCTTCTGACATATCTATCAATAAATATTTCTACCTGGATGATATAGCTTGGCACTCTGAGGTTTCTTCTCCTGCTTCTAGGGGTACAGGTTATCCTTTCATATGCTTTTATATGCCTTCTGATATAAGCATTAATTATTCTTTCTACCTGGATGAAATAGCTTGGCACTCTAAGGTATCTTCTCCTGCTTCTGAGGGGTATAGGTTATACTTTTATATGGCTTTATATGCCTTCTACCAATTAATCTTTCTACCTGGATGAAATAGCTTGGCACTCTGAGGTATCTTCTCCAGCCTCTGAAGGGTAGAGGTTGTCCTCCCATTTGTTCTGTTGTTGGTTGTGGACTTCCATCTTTTCTCTATAATAGGACAATAATAATAATACTAAACTTTAGGTAGATTTATTTTCAGTGTTTCAACATTCGATGTAATAACATCAATAGATCCATTGATTAATTTTTAATGTCTATTAAAACATCTTATAAATTGATTAACATGGTCTAATATTATATCTCTCAATATTTTAAGGTATTTATCTATTCTTCCTTTAATCAATCTATCTTCCAATCTATTTATCAATACGCCCATTAACCTATCTAACTACCAACCAATTTTTCCAATGATCATTATATCAATCATTCTATTTCCTGTCCATCAATCCATTCATAATTCCAAACATTAATCTCTAAATCAAATACAGAAATCAAAATAAAATGGTTCATAAATTTAATTATTTAATACTAGTATACATCTAGCTATCTATCTTTTTTCCTGTATTATTGTATTTATCTATGTAGCTATCAATTCATCTATCCTACCTAATATCATCTCCAAGCTGCATAGTGGCCAAAACTCTTTCCTCTCCCTCAAACTTGGCGTCAGGATTTGAAAGTTCTGTCATTCTGGCACGTCCAGCTGCCACCCACTTCTCTAGTTCCTACGTAGAATAAAGATAATCTAGAGACATACTCTCTAAATCGGCTAATAGGAGATCAGCGGAGGTACATTCCAAACATGTCATTGGTTGAAATTTTTTACTGATACTGGCAGGAAAGGGCATAATTTTACTATAGTCCTCAAGGTTTTATAATAAAATTTTCTTATTCGTTTGCTTAACAACTTTGAGGACTTTTAATGATTTTTGATTGGTTGGTTTGTATGGATTGGTCCATACGTTTTAACCACTAATTGTGATCTACAGAAGGGATAATTTTGTGTATTAACATTCTGGACGTACATCAATTAATCGGCCATTGTCTGGTCCCTTTAAATCCCTGGTATTCCAGGTATCTAACGCCAAATCCAAGAAATTTACCTCCAGCACAACAAGGAATTCTTTGAGATTGCCATTAAATTCTTCAATTTTCTTCAGTTTCTCGTCAATATTATCATTTACATTCATCTTATACTTTAGCTCATCAACCTTGATAGATAGATAGTTAATAATTGTTAGATAGATAGATAGATAGGTGATAAATTAATATATTGATTGAATCAACTTAAACTTTAGCTCATCAACCTAGATAGATAAATAGTTTTATTAATTGATAAATAGCTGTTTGATTTTTATATACATAAACAAATAACATAGGTTTAATAATTAGATGGTTATTATGAAAACATCCATTAATTAGCGAGGCACAAGAAATCTTGGATTGGCACACAGATAAAACGATTATGGAGTAGATGTTTAGTTGTCATAAAAAAAGATAGCGAATTTGTAATTATTAAACCATAAAAAATCACGAAACCTTTTTTAAAATGTTTTTTTATATTCTGACCATCAAACTTACGGATGCTCCTTGGTAAGAGTTATAAAATTAAATTTTTCTTCTAGCGTTATGGAGTGACGGACAGTCGGATATATAGGCAAAGTGAATTATAGAGTAGCTTCACTACTAAAAATATTATTTTGATATCATAAAAACTCTTATCATCACAATTATAGATTACTTTTACATTAAAGTAAAACATTAGAAGGGGAAGGAGGTAAATAACTGAATGTCAAAACCCCGTGGAACTGTATGTAAAAAAAGTAATTGAAGTCAGTTTGACATAACTATAGCATTTAATACAAAACTCTACAATAAACGTTTATTGTAAAACTTAAACAAATAGAATAAAAAGATCAAAGTGAATATATATTTAGGAAATAGAAAGAAAGCGAATAATTTTCTTTCTTAAATGTTCTCAAAACAAATAAGAAAACAATTTGCTAGGAAAATATATTGTTTTTTTCTCTGAATTCTTTCTGGTTTACAATTTAATATTTGAATTAACATTTTCTAAATTGTATATTGAAAAAATAGCATACATAGATTAGAATATCATCCTTAATTCATAGATAAATGAAAGGTTTAAAGAAGAAACTTATGATTTTAATAATCACTAAACTTATTTAATTCTCCTTTTAAGTGTAGCTCCACATACGTCTCAGGATGGTTTTTGGCAATCTTATTTTAAGATTTAAGTCTTAGAATGGTTTTTTGCCACTTCTTACCCCTTTGTAATTTTTTGTAATTCGTTAGCTTCACAACTTTTGAATTTGATTTATTAGTAAATTAAGTTAAGTGTTTAAACGTTTCAACCACTAATTTTACAAAAGGGGTATTTTTGTGTGTCATCATTGGAGATGTACATCTATTTATCGGCAATTGTCTCATCCCTTTATATCCCTGGTTTGAGCAATAAATGTTGAATGATTGATAGAAAATAGTTTTGTATACCTGTTCATTTAATTCCATTTTCATTTCATCGGTAAGAAGAGTTTGGACAACATCGTTAGCCCCACTTACTGTCTCGAATATGCTACTCAGAGTTTTCCTGAAAAAATATCAAGGTTATAAGGTTTCTTTGTATGAAGCTTTAGATCTCATTAACAAATGAACCGATTGGGTACTTTATGGTAAATAAGCTTCATATAGTTTTCGTAGTTTTAGGCTGTTTCATTTTCTGTTTTACGTCTTGGGGTGGTTTTAAGTTATTCTTATAGCAGTCCCTTTCTGCCTCTTTTAGTACCTTGATTCTGGGGGCGCAGGTAGTAAGGGTTTTTTTTTGTCTGTACAATTGTATTGCATATAGCTACTAAACCCAGTTAGTTCACAATTGTCGAGAAGCTCTTTTAGGAATTGAGATAGTTTTAGTTATTTTTAAATTTAGGTCTTGGGAGGATGTTTTAGGCTATAATACATTTTATGGTATATTTTTTTAGGTTTTCAAGGAAAGACTGTATATAATAATAATTATAAAACCCTATAAGTATTTTTCCAATATCCAATATCAGAGAGGTAAGAGACATTGGATTGTCCCCAAAGTTTTATGATAACGTTTTTACGTTTTTTATTATTCGTTGGCTTTTATTTTATTTTAATTTGTGGGTTCATATAAAGTGAGTGCCAGCGCTTCAACCACTAAGTGTATTTTAAAGAAGGTGTAATTTTGTGTATAATGATTGGGGATGTACATCAATTTATAAGTCAATGTTTTATCCCTTTAGATTCCTGATCCAATATAATAAAAATAACATTATAGAACATAACATTTATATTTAGTAATGTATTATTTACTAGCTTTCACTAATTACTTTCATTTATTTCATGTTAATATTCTTTTTAAAAAAGCTTTTCTATAATAAGAGCAGAACTGTCTATACGTAACGTTCCTGTCGTTAATTCAGGCCTGTTAGAATTGTCCTATAGTTAAATGTTTTAGATATGTTTAAATAGACGAAAAAAATGGATAGATAAAATGAATTAATGAATTATTACCTAATAGAAGCAGCATTAGTCAATCTTTTCTTCAAGTCCTCAGGTCCAACAGCAGGGTCATAAATCTAA
>LS056740.1:0-11809 GCA_900241095.1 Acartia tonsa
CTAAAGTTTAATAGGTTAAATTTTTAATTTTCATTTATTCCAAGTTATTTTTAGCTAATTTTTATTTGCATATTCATAGATATCCTAAAAATATTCAGGATTTTTCATCATAAGAAATACTTTTAAAATTCTTCTTGTTGAGGGAATGGACAATGTAACTTAAAAAATTTCAATTCAAAACTATAACCGGTTACCATAATAGTTATTTTCGCATCGTATCATAGACAGCTTTCCGCGGATATTAAAGTGAATATTTATATGTTTTAACCGGATACCATAATAGTTATTTTCGCATCGAATTATAGACAGCTTTCCGCGGATATTAAAGGGAATATTTATATAATTAAAATCAGTTTTGTTAGCCCCTAGAGGTTTTTAGTTTAATATTCATGGAAAATTGGCTGTAATATGATGCGAAACATTATTTTTCTGTATGGTCTTATAATATTTTTAAAAGTAATTTTTTTTTTTTTATTATGATTAAAAGCTTATTACCATGGTGCACTAGGTTTGGGACAGATATTAAGCAGTTTGAACCATGTCATGAAAAATAGTAGGCATTTTGAAGAAAAAAAATAAAAAAATTAAAATTTAATAGCCTAAAACCTTCTTAAGATATTTGTAAAGCTTCTTTGAAAATTACAATCCATTCAGAAAAACCGTACTACTTTATATAATGAATATATGTATGCATAATAAAGAAAGACAGACATACATACGGACATGCCTCAATTATAAAGTAGATTCTCTTTTACATAGAAGTAGGGGCATTGGGCTTTTTATTACACTAGTCCCCAAGGTTTTTCTTATTCGTTTGCTAAGCAACGTTGGGGACTTAAATTTTTAATTTTGATTTGATGGCTCATTTGAGTGTCCAAACGTTTCAACCACTACTTGTAATCTACATACGGGGTAATTTCGTGTATCATCATGTATGTAATTTATCGGCCATTGTCTTATTTATCCCTTTAGATCCCTGCCTCTTTCTACACAAAAAAATGAGCAAAAATAATATAAAACTCAAACTAATTAAAATTTCTAAATGTTAATACCTAATTCTAGCCATGCAATGGTTGTTGATATCTACGCATATAATGTGCTTTGCTTACGTCAAAAAATCTGCAAATCAGCGGCATTTGCAAAAATGCTGTTGCACTAAATGATAGGCAAAAAATGTATTTTTATGTGCTTAAAATATTAGTAAAATATGAAAAAATAAACCTTCAGTATGCAAATCAATGTAAAATGGGAGTTTTAAGATATCTATAGCAATGTGATTTTCTTTAAGAACTTGATTTTGTAAAACAACTTTTAACCTGCTATGCTATACAATATACATACATAGAATTCAATTTCTCTGGCTTAATCGATATATTATTATTTGGATGTTGCACCAGATTAGCAGCTGGCTAAAATGAATATACCCCCATCCTTAACCCCTCCTAATGGATGAACGAACTGACTAATTAATGCAGTCCATATTAACAATCTAAATTGAGGAAAAATTTCCCCTGTCAATATATCCACTTATTCTATATCCATTTCTAGCTTACACTTTTAATACACACACACACACACATACACACACACACACACAGAAAATTGCTTTCCTATGAATCATCGAGGGTATTAAAATTAGCAGGTGCGTTTACAAAAAAGCCGTGTAACCCCGTATCAGACAGATGGTCATAGATAATAGACAAAAATGGTTTACATTTCGGGAAAAATCTTTTTTTATGTTGTTTGTAACACAAAGAATTAGTTAGGTATCATTTTGCATTCTCATTTTTAGGATTTTTAATCTATTAGAAAGCTCTTAAATAATTTTGACCAATTCAGTTTTTTATGCAAAGCTACTATTTGATTAAGATATCATATACTAAATACAAATTTATTTTGCTTTGAAAATTTGATGATTTTATGTCCTTTCTTAACTTTTTATTGTTAATTTAACCAGGGCTCGGCAGCCGCGCCTCAGCCGCGCACGAACCTAAAATTTAAACTCGCTTGTGTGCAAAAAAAAAAATTCCTAAAAGATGGATTGTATGTTTAGGAACAGGCTTAAACATCCAGCTGAATTTTAAAGTTATTAAATGACGATTCAACTAAGGCTCATGCACGGCTTACGCGCGGAGGCCGAGCTCTGAATTTAACCCTTCTACCCCTTGTGAAGATTTGTTAATGATCTCAAATTTCTCAGAAAAGAAAGAATTTTATAAAAAAAAGTTCTTTTAAGGGAGGGGTTGAAAGATAACGCTTATAAAAAGCTAAAAGCTTAATTTAATTGACAAAAAACTTCTAAAATTCCACTTCTTAGTTCATTCTTTTTACAAAGATTGTCATTGCTTATCTTGATTATATCAGTTTTAGTTTTTGGATAAAGGTTTATAGTTTTCACCTTTTCCGTTAATCAAATCTGTTTTGTATCAGCGAATGAGGGGACATTGGGCTGTTTATTACATTAGTTCCCTAAGTTTTATAATAACGTTTCTTATTCTTTGACTTTAACAACTTTTATTCAAATTTGATTGGTTCGATCTTTAAGTTGAGTGTTCAAACGTTTCAACCACTATTTTTTTGCATATCATCATTGGGGATGTATTGTATATACATTTATTGGCTATTGTCTTATCCCTTTAGATCCCTGGAAATTTTTTCATTTGTTTTTTTATATCAAAAACTACAAATTCAATCAAAATAGCTACGCTACTTTCGACTATAATATGCCTTGTTATTTAACATTTTGTATTCTTAATTCATTATGACGTCAAACTTAAATTGAATCAAATATAACCAAAATAAACCAAGGATAAGAGCGTGTGTGTGTGAGTGTGTGTGTGTGTGTGTGTGGGAGTTTGAATATTTTGTTAATGTGCGTAAATGCGCATATAATGACATAAGTACAGTACATATGTGCATATGGGTTAGTTCCTTTGCAGGGAGGGAGGGGACATTGGGCTGTTTATTACACTTGGCCTCAAAGTTTGATAGTTCTTATTCCTTGGCTTAACAACATTAGGACATTTTTTGAAGTTTGATTGGTTAGTTCATTTAGTTGAGTGTCTAAACGTTTTAACCACTAATTGTAATTTACAAAAGGGGTAATTTTGTGTATCTTCATTGGGGATGAACATATCAAATTATAGGCCATTGTCTTATTATCCCTTTTGATCCCTCGGTAGTTCCTTAATACATCGGCTAGTCTAATAACGCAGCAGCTGCAATCATTTTATTTTTATTGGATAAAATTTTATTATATAATGTCACAAAATATTAGAAAAACCACAGGGAATAGAATGACTAATATGTTTTTTATCCACATATTTTCTTGTAGAACCAAAAAAAAAAAATATTAACAGCAAAAATGTGTTTTTTTTGTAGCAATGTAAAAGGTCAAATATGACTAATATAATTTATTTAGAAAAATATTAAAATAGGTATAAAATACAGCTGAGTATATAGTTAATATTACGAAAATATTTTATGTGACACCCTGTATGTGAGAGTATTAGTATTACGCATACTTTATGTGACACCCTGTATGTGAGACTATTAGTATTACACATACTTTATGTGACACCCTGTATGTGAGACTAACAGTATTAGTATTACACATACTTTATGTGACACCCTGTATGTGAGACTATTAGTATTAGTATTACGCATACTTTATGTGACACCCTGTATGTGAGACTATTAGTATTAGTATTACGCATACTTTATGACTCATCAGTGCAAACATGAATTGAAAATATATGTTGGCAACTTACTCTCCTCCCTTTCTCTCTCCCTAGCCAACTCTCTCCTTCTCTCTCTCTCTCTCTCTCTCTTTCTCCGTAATTCCCTTTCTACTTTTCCTTTCCCATTAAATGTCCTATATGACTATGTGCTATAATTGCGCATATGTATATTATCAAACCATCATAATCGCAACTTAGCCCTTAGCCTCTAGGGGAGGTTGGAGGCCTAAAATAGCCTAAAACCATCCCATCACAGATCTAAAGCTTCTCTGGAAAATACAACAAATTATTCGGACCAGTTTTAAAAAAAAGATCTTTAGCGCTTTAGACAAAACTACTTTATAAAAAAAAACAGGATATATTTCATTTTATTGTGTTTTTTTTCGGAAGTCATGACGCAACCATCAATTTTACTAATCCTTCCCTAATTTGTCACCCCCCCCCCCAATTTTAAATTATAGGTAAGAAAAATGTTTTATTCTAGTCCCAATTTTTAAGGCACTATTTTTAATATTTTGTAAATGTTGAAAAATCTCCCATTTGCTTTTTCCTAGATCCTTGTCAATTTGTCATCGATATATTATTACTTGGATGTTGCACTACATTTTCATTTACTCTAATAAAGTGATACTTCCAGCTTACTAAAATAACTATACCCCCTCTATTCACTCCATTTATCCCCTCATACTGAATGAACAAACTGACCAATAAATGAGGTTCATATTAGCAACCTAAATCGAATACAAATATTTCCCTGTCAATATATCTACGTATTTATATCCATTGTATTTGTCATCATGTGTTAATTTGTGCGTGCATATTTGTGTGTGTGTGTGTTAGATTTTTGTGTAAAAACTTAATTTCTAGCACGCAAATAAGCCCAGATAAAAAAATCACACGAAAAATGACTGTTTCATGGGGGCAAGTTTATTTTTATGAAATTTAATCAAATTTGCTGCAGTAGGTAATTGTTGCTTTAATGTTTTAATTAGATTTTATTTTTTTATTAGGTTTTTACTTAAACTTTAGATTTAAAGCTGTTATGGCAATATCGTTATAAAACTGTTTATTTAACGATTTAAAGATCCACCCTACCTCCTCTTTTATTTTTTTGGATAAATTGAAAATGAAGTCAACTTATAAACAAACCAATCAAAATCGAATAATAGTCCCCAAAATTGTTAAACCAACAATTCTAAATATTTGGGGACTAGTGTAATAAACAGCCAAATGTCCCCTCCCTCCCTGTAAAAAAAACTAGATCATTCATAATTCTTTGTATGATTTAATGACCAAAGTTCAATATTTATTATTATTATTTGTTTATTTTATCTAATCAAGTTTCAATATAAAAAATGTAACAAAAATTCTTATAAAATTATACATAAATCGAGTTTTGTGACCTTTTTCACGTGGACAAATTTTGTTTTACAAGGCAGGAATCTAAAGGGAAAGATTATAATTAGTGGTTGAAATGTTTGGATACTCAACTAAATGAACCAACCATTCAAATTCAATTAAAGTCCCTAATGTTGTTAAGCCAACATAAGAAAATGTTATGATAAAACCTTGGGAACTAATGTAATATAAACAGCCCAGTCTTCATATTGTAGTAAATTTCATTTTTTCTAATCTTATCCAAACAATAAAAAAAACTTATAAAATTCTTTGTTGATATAATTTAATTAACATAAATTACAAATATACACACTTAAATTTTATCCAATGGTCTGTTTATTACACTAGTCCCCAAAGTTTGGCTTAAAAACTTTGGGGACTTTTGTTGAATTTTGATTGGTTGTTAAATTGAGATTCCAAATGTTTCAAAGGATAGTTTTCATAATTGGGGATGTATATGAATTTATCGGGCATTGTCTTATCCCTTTAGATTCCTGATAATATGTTCATTTTTCATTGTCCTATCCCTGCATCCCTCGGGGGTATCTCCAGGGATCTACAGGGATAAGACAATGACCTATAAATTGATGTAAATCCCCAATGATGTTTAACAAAATTACTTTTTCTCTAAATTACAATTTGTGGTTGAAACTTTTGGATACTCAACTAAAGAAACCAGCAAATGAAAATTCAATAAAAATATGAAAACGTTATTATAAAACTTTGGGGACTAGTGTAAAAAACAGCCTATTGTCCCCTCCATCCCTTAGTATAACAGAGGGTTACAATGATTGATAAGCTTGCTAGAAAAATGAGTCATATATTTAGAACAGAGTGCATTCATTTCCGTACAATATCACCCATATTGGCCAAAATCGATATATTATAACTTGGATGTTTCGCCAGATTTTCATTTAGTTATTCTGATAAAATTATGCCTGCAGCTGGCTAATAAAGCGATACATCCGATATACCACCTTTAACCCATCCCTTCCCCATTGGATGAAATGAACAAGCTGACTAATGAATGAGGTTCATATTAGCAAGCTAATTTGACGATAAATTTTCTCATGTCAATATATCCACGTTTAACCTATATCCATTATAAGCCATAATTTATTTTAAGCTGATGAAACCGAGGCAAATTGAAGGGTGCACTGTTTTGAAAATTTGTAATTCTAATTTAATATATGTGTGGATATGATTGCACACTACAAAGACCTTACTAACCCAATTCTTGAAATATCCCTATTGTATGAACCATCAGGGAAGGAGGGGACATTGGGCTGTTTATCATACTAGTCCTCAAAGTTTTATAATAACTTTTTCTTATTCGATAGCTTCACAACTATTTTTTATTGAATTTTGATTTTTGGTACAATAAGTTGAGTTTCCAAACGTTCCAACCATTAATAGTAATATACAGAAGGGGTAATTTTGTGTATCATCATTGGGATGTACATCCATTTATCGGCCATTGTGTTATCCCTTTAGATCCCTGATAAATAATAGTAATTTGAAACCTAAATCATGCAGTTTCAAATCTTAATCATTATTTGAAAAGTCATGAATTTAAATTTAACTCTTGTAATTTAAGTAATAATCGTAAAAACAAGAATGACAACATCCATAAAAGCATTTAATAATATTTGAAAATTAAAGAAATAGTGGAAATAAGCACTTTTGTAAGTCTAAGGTACAGATGTTAACAAGTCAATTTTTTCGTCTGCTAACAAATTGCTTTCTGCTCTTTTAGTTGTGTTAATATTCCCGACGCTGGTGGTTGATTTTCAAGGGAACATACAGTTTAACCACTTTCCTCTCTATTGTTTTACTCTAATATATGAAGGATTACAGAAAGAAAGATCTTATTTATAGAAAAGCTTCACCTAAAAGATTGCTGGTAATCCTACACTAGTGAAAATGAATTATAAAAAATTGTATATTCTAGCTCATGGAAAATCTTTATCTTAAGATATTATTATACATAGTTCTTGGGAAGTAATAATAAGCAGGAATCTAAAGGGATAAGACAATGGTCGATAAATTGATGATAAACAAAAATACCCCCTCTATATATAGTGGTTGAAAGTTTTGATAATCAACTAGATGAACCAACCATTCAAAATTAAATCAAAATCCCCAAAGTTTTTAAGGAAAAGAATAAGAAAACACTATTATAAACCCTTGGGGACTAGTGTAATAAACAGCCCAATATCCCTTCCCTCCCTGAATAAGCAGGCTCTTCATTCTACACAATACAGAGAATGGAAGAATCCTATTATTATTATTTTTAGTATAATCTTATTACGTCATTACTTATAACATTCCCTCCCCCCCTCCCTACCAAACAGAACCAACTGTAGGCCTCCGATTATATGCATTGAAAATAAACTTTATTAACACACATACATTTATAATACTTATTTAATATTTATAAAAAAAATCCAACAACAGCCATATTTTTTAGGATGATGCTTTGATAAAGCAGCTTCAAATGAGGTTATATTGGACTGTTTTTATACTGGTCCCCAAAGTTTTGCAACCAAATTATTATATAAGTTGGAAAAGGAGCTTGATTGGTTGCAATATGCAATCCCGCAGGGGTTTGGCATAATAGGCCCTTTCGTGGCAACGCCCCTTAATGGGCGTTTCTTCGTATTTTCACAGTAGCTTTTCTCCTATTTCAAGCCCCTTCGGGTTGCTCTAACCCTGCGGTGCCAATTGCCTAACCCTGCGGGGCAATCACCTAACCCAAAATAACCTAACCTAACCTAAAATAACCTATCAAAAGCCATTTTCAAAATAAGACAAATCGCCCCTTAAGGGTCGTTGCCACGAAAGGGACTATACCCCATATATTTTCTATATATAAAACCAACGAAGGGGTTCCATTTTGCTTGATATGCATTTTGAGGGGAAGCTCCAATATATGTTTTGTTTACTTAATTTAAAGGCTCTTTCATGAATACATACCAACCAACTTACTCATGGACAATATCAAGGCAGGGATTTTAAGGGATAAGACAATGGACGATAAATTGATATTCATCCCTAACAATTATAAACAAAATTATCCCTTCTGTAGACTAATATTATTGCTTGAAAAGTTTGGAAACAACCAATCAAATTCGATAAAATCTAGAGCCAACAAATAAACTAACGTGACTTTATTAGGTTTCTGTGTAATTTACAGTCCAATGTCCCCTCCCTCCCTCCCTTCAACAAACTCAAGTGGGATAGGAATTCCATTTACACGCCTTTTTGATCGTTATTTTTCTGTGATTGTACAGTATAATACCAGTTACTTTACCCATCATTAGTGCTGTTTTAATAATGTAATAATATGACTTTGGGCACCACTTTTGAATTGAAGGCGTAGGCGTATGTTTCGGCCAAATAAACAAAATTTCAGGATCCTTCATATGGCCGCAGGATTAAAAAATATGGTCATAGTCCCTAATTTACTAGTTTGTACTATATTAGCGGCTGCTCTATATTCGAAGATATATGGAAGTGCAGAAAAATAGCCTAAAACCATCCCGGGACCTATAAAAAGCTTCACTGTAAAAGAGGACCATATCGGTTAAGCGGTTAGCGAAATCCTTCGCTACATACAAAAAAAAGCTTACTGGATATATTGACTGGGGTTCCCAGACCTTAACAACTTTGGAGACATTATTAAATTATGATAGGTTGGTTCATTAATTTAAGTGTCCTAACGTTTTAACCACTAATAGTAATCTACAAAAGGGGTAATTTTATGTATCATCATTGAGGTATTTTCATCAATATGTCTTATCCCTTTAGATTAATTTAGTAAATCATTTGTGTGTCTGATAAAAACTTATGGTCACAAATGATGGTATCCTATTTCCTATAATTGTACAAAAAATGTGGATTTTTGAGATCAATAGATAATCTAGCATTTTGATTTGAAATTTGTCATCAATTTAAAAAAAAATCTAGTTTTGGAGATTGGTGGTGATTCATTTTTATCAAAACATTTTTGCCTGTAATAAAAAAAGAAGGAGTATTTATTATAGACAGCTTTCGGCAGATATTAAATTAAAAAATTATAAGATTAAAACCAGTTTTATTAGACCCGAAGGCTCGGGTTTACAAAACTCGTGTTAATTTTATGCTTTAGAAAATTGTCTGTTATATGATGCTATACATGATTTTTCAGTATGGCAAAGAACCGGTTTTTATCCAGCGGATATTAATCGGTTTCGAAGCCATACTGGAAAATATTTACTATAAACACACAAAAGCCTCCAATTATCAATAAAAACTATGAAACAATAGGAAAAGAAATTATGACGAAAATATAGAAATTAAGTTTGGCCACAATGACTACTCTATATCAGAGAGAGAGGGGACATTTGGCTGTTTATTACACTAGTCCTAAGGTTTTACAATAACATTTTCAACTCTGGGGACTTTTACTGAATCTTGATTGGTTGGTTTAATAATTTGACTGTTCAAACGTTTCAACCACTAATTCTAATCTACAGAAGGGGTAATTTATGTGTCATCGTTGAGAATGTCCAACAATTTATCGGCCATTGTCTTATCCCTTTAGATCCTTGACTAAATATACTACTACAACTGCTGAACATGACCTAATTATTATTTTATTTTGTCTATATATTTCCTCCATTTATTTACAAAGCAAGAATTAACATGCAAACTTTTTTCATGATTAGGAAACTTTTTTTAAAATCACATTTTATTGAGATACCTCATTTCAATTCACTTTTAAATGCATGAACGAACCCCCCAAAAGTTGTCATTAGAGCGCCCGACGTATGGACATACCCTAGTTGTAGAGTAGCTTCGCTACTAAATAAACAGAGAACCAAGAAAAAAAAGATATTAAGGACAGGGCACCGGTGGTAAGGAAGAGGTGGGGGAATGACTCAGGTAACTAAAGGGATAAGACAATGGCAAATAAATTTATTTATATCCCAATGATGATACACAAAATGATCAATTCTGTTAAAATTACTTAGTTTGAACATTCATCTTAATGATCCAACCAGTCCAAATTTAATAAAAGTCCCCAAAGTTTTTACGCCAACGAATAATAAACCTTTATTATAAAACTTTGAGGACTAGTTTAATAAAATGCTCATTGCCCCCTCCCTCCCTGTGGAGAATGACTATTAATGCAGAAATTGTTTGGTTTGGTCAATACTAATATAGTCACCAGTATACAGAATTGGACTTACAGCTCTTGGTTTGGTTTGGTTAATACTAATATAGTCACCAGTACACTGGTTTGGTTTGGTCAATACTAATATAGTCACCAGTACACTGGTTTGGTTTGGTCAATACTAATATAGTACCCAGTACACTGGTTTGGTTTGGTCAATGCTAGTATAGTTTATTTTGTTTTTAAAAAAATAATTTGCAACGTGCTTATAAACAATGAAAATTGGTTCTATATACCATAATTTTACCCCCTTATATACCATTGTTCAAAATTATCAAAATTGCATTTTTTTTATTATAATTTCAAAAGTGAATCATTTTTAGTTTTATGCGGGCATAAAAAATGATGGTTTAAGGAAAATATACTAGAAGTAATGCATGTTTATGTATAGATGTATAATCTAAAAAACTACCTGCCCAATGTGGCAGAGTCCTTTTTCCTCTGCTAGCAAATTACTTTTTGTTCTTTTCTAGGGACTGGGCTGTGTTTATATTTCTGACGCTATTGGCTGATTTCAAAGACCCAACATAGGGTATCTGCAATGAGGGGAAAATTACATATAGCTTATGCTCCATCTATTCCTTTACTTTAATATAAAATTCTTAAAGAAATAGTACTATTATTCATTCTCGCCAGTTTCAATATTACATTTTGAAAAAGGAAAAATATATAAAGAAAAAAATTTCCATTACAAAATTTTGTGGCTGCGTAGCTACTCTAAAACAGGAGTTTTCTCCTCACCTCTCCTTATAATCTTTTTTTTATTGACGTTATCGAAAAAATTTTGACTGCATAGTTGCTGTTTTAATTTAATGTTAAATTTTATGATAATTTTGTTTTACCTACCATAAAATTAAAAAAAAGCCTTTTGAAAGCTGAGAATTTTTCCATTTTTATTTTATGCTAAACTTTGTATTTGATGTTAGATCAATGATATGTCAGTTAAGACCAACATAATTTATATGATCAACAGATTAAAGTTTTATGTTAACACATTATCTACATATTTATAAGGGATCTAAAGGGATAAGAGAAATGGCTGACAATTTGATGTACATTCCCAATGATGATATACAAAAGTACCCCTTCTGTAGATTGGTGTTTGAAACTTTTAGACACTAAACTTCATAAACCAACCAATCAAAACACAAAAGTCCCCAAAGTTGTGAAGAAAACTTTGAGGTCTAGTGTAATAAACAGCCCAATGTCCCCTCCCTCCCTGGTTACTCTTGTATATACTGAAGCCAAGAAAGTGTTATGTTTCTGTAGAAAGATATTAAGATTTCATATATTCCTTTGTAAATTTATACAACAAAATATAATGAATTTTAAAAAAATTTATAGCAAATAAAACGATTATGTTCTCCTTTCCATGAATGGTTTTGTGCTATTATCTTATTACTCAGGATTAATTTACTCATTTAATTTCAGGCAAGCCAGCCGGGCCTATGTG